>JAMKQA010004312.1:0-13542 GCA_024699735.1 Posidonia australis | reverse complement strand
TACAACCAGACTTCAAACTTGCATATTAATGAATATTATATATAAGTGAATAATATGCCTTTGTAAATGATTTTTATATTTAGTACTTGAGTATTTCATTTTTTCTTAAGTGATTATTAACAAATAATCACATGTCATTTGTTATCATCAAAATGTACTTTATAGATTTTTCAACACACGTGTCCCACCCACACTGGTCCTCACAAGGTATGCCTCCTCATGGTGTCCTCCACTTGGTGCTCAGGAGGGAGTCTCATACCTTCACACCCGACAACATCCGAATCTCAATGCTCACAGCGATAGCAGGAATATCATACCTCCCTATCATGCTACAAACACCTCAATCCACGAACATTAACCTTAGTCCCACGAATGACAGTTAAGGAGTGTCATACCTCCAAGACATGATGAACACTGATCTTAGTTTGTTGGTCCCCAACGCAAACAAAAAGTACTGGAAAACTCTTTCCAAACCATTTTCAAATATGTACTTTTCTCTTTCCAAAACTCTTTTTTTGGAAAACCATTTCGAAAACCATTAAATATCTTTTAAAACGCACAAATCACTATGCCCACAATGGCACAAAAACCAAATGTCGAGAAACCATAAACATAACACAGCCTCGATAGCTCCCCTATTAGGCCCAAGCAAAACACCTTGGGAGTGTTTGGATTCATGAGCACTATTGTGACCATGCCAGTGGAACCCTACACGGCTCTCCTTACGGTGCGTGGAAGCACACGAGGAGTCCTGATATGGTCACGACGAAAATGGTGAACCTGGACAAGAAGACTAGACTCAGAAACACCAAGGAAAGATAAGAAAGGATAAGGAAAGGAGGCATCACCTAGTCTTTTAATGGAAAGACGAGGAAAACCAAACAAGAAAGAAAACCAAGAAGAAATCAAGGTGAAGAAAACATGCATGCTCCGTGCCTAATGGATGTAGTGCACAAATCAATGCGGGCCAGAGAACGGGTAAGGATTCTTGTTACACATGGGGAAGGGGTTAGGCACCCCCATGCACCCGAGGAACTCGATCTTTCTAGGTTTCCTACTTGCTAAATAGTCTATTGGGTGTGTGCTTGCTTATTCTGAATGGATATGCTAAAGATGACTGGAAAACATGCCAAATCAAAGAGAAGAAAAGAATAAAAGGAAAAAAGATAATCCGAGGGACAAATGTAGGCATTGAGAACGCTGCTTTATTGCACAGGCGATGAGGAAAATCGTGAAAATTGAGAAACTCTCGAGAAGCGTCTCGCAAATCAGCAGAAATTTGAATAAATCCGAGAAAATCAAATTAGGGAAAATAATCCTCAATCGGGATAATGTCGGCATTGTTAAGCCTGTTAATGTATGCCCTCGAGCGATGGAAAGCCAAATCAAATCAAAAATACGAAAGTCGGAAGAAATCCGGAAAACGAAGAGAAAACCAAGCATGAAATGTGTTGGAGATGCATGCACGATGCAAGGAAGAAAATACGAGAAAATATGCATGAAAAATAGCAACAAAATGTACAAAATGCATGTAAGAGTGTAAAATTGTAAATTCCAGGGGCTTTTGTGTAAAAATCTCAAATTCTAAATGAAAACTAAAATTATAAGGCTAAATCATCAAAAATACATAGAAAAACACATTTCATGTAATTTTGAAGAAGTCTAGGGTGAAATGTGCAAATCTGTGCATTTTTTGTCAAATTAAAGATTTTTAGGGGTCAATATGCAATTTTGCCATTAAAACATGTGTTTAATGCAATTCTGAAGAAATTCAGGACAAAATATGCAAGAAAAAGAGTTCATGTTTGAAAACAGAAAGTTTCAGGAGCTGACATACAAATTTACCCTAAAAAACATACATTCAGTGTGAAATCAGTAAATTTCAGGGGCTAAAATGCAATGCAGGTCACATTTGAGCAAATATTTAAAGTCTCAGGGTTTAATTTGCAATTTTGACAGAGAAATATGCATTCAAAACAGTTTCAGTAAAGCTCTGGGTCTTAAATGCAAAACTTCTGTACTTAAATGCATGAAAAGAAACTCTAGGGATTTTTGTCAAACTTTTAAGCCTGGAAAACATTATTAAGAACTTACAAGGGTTCCTCTACAATATTTCAAAACAAATCTTATTTAAATGATTTTAAAAAAAATATGCAGGGACCTAAAAGTAAGGAAAAGGACCTATGTGTAAAAAAATAAGGACCTAACCGTAAGAAAACAAAAGTATCAGAAGTTTATTCAAAGAAAACTTATTTTTACTTTTATTTTTTTTTTAAAACACGACGGCCGTGGGCGACGGAACTCCGCCGTCGATGACCGCCGAGGATGCTCTTCTGAAGCATCCAAAAGCCTGATCTTGCATCCGATCGAGTGGATAGCAAAAAGGCAGAGATGGGAGACGATCCATCGGTTCCGATCAAGTTGGAACGACCTGGTTTCCTCTCCCCGCCTCGCTCATCAGCGCTGCTATTCCGGCAACAAGCTTGAGAGGACTGGAGTTGCTGGAGGCAATGGCATGATGGTCTGGGACTTCTGGAGGGTTGAGGAGGAGAAGCGGAAGATGTACGAGGGCATGGATGCGAGGAGAAACGCGTAGGTGCTTCTCTCGATCGATTTCACTATCGACACTGCAATCTTTGACGAGCTAGGCTGGGAAGGCTGCCCTAGGCTCGAAATGGAACTTTGGCTGCTCCGGAGTGCTAGGGGTGTGCCGTGGTGTGTTCTTGGAAGCTTGGTGAGGCGCGGCGGAGCTAGAGGCGTGTGTCCCATCGCTGTTGCCAATCGTCTTCCTCGACGACGGCGACGATGCGTAACTCAGGCGACCAGCTTCTGGAGGCCTAGCGAGGTGTTGAAACGGTGCACAGAGGGTCGAAAGAGATTGAGAGAGACCAAGGGAGGAAGATCTAATGCTTTGGGACACGAATCAACTAGTGGATTCATGCCCCCACCTAGGCCATCGAAAAACGGCTCTGACGAAACTAAAATCCTTGATTCCAGCTAAGGAAACCCTTTAGCACTACTGGAATCACTTGGGGAAGGAGGGAGGCTAGGGAAGCTAAAATTGAAGTAAATTGATGTCAGTGGAGGGCATACCTTTGAAGATAGAGTTGTTGACCGCCGGAGCTCGCTAGAGATGACTTGAAACTCTGATTTTTCCCCTCCACAAGCTTCCTCTCTCTTCCGAGAACTCTCTAGTCGCCTTGGCTGAGGGAAAATAGCTTGGTAGCTCTCCTTAGGATTTTTCCAAGCTTTTTTTCTCTCCTCCTTTTTCCCTCCTTTTTTTCCTTGCAAATGGGGGGTATTTGTAGGCTTCCAAATGGTTTGGTTGGTTGTTATGGTTAGAGTGGGAGGTGGTTAATGTTGTTAGGGTTGTTTGGGTGACATGGGAAGTAGTTAAGGTGGTTAAGAAGAAGTGAGAAGTGGTTAAGGTGGTTAGATAGAAGTGGGAAGTGGTTATGGTTGTTGGAGTAAAGTGGGAAGTGGTTATGGTTGTTGGGTTTGAGATTTAAATTTAATTTTTGATTTAGGGTTTTATTTAAGGTTTTGAATTAATCCTAGGATTTTGGATCAATTCTAGGGTTTTAGATTTGATTATGGATTTTATTTAGAATTTTGAATTAATCTTTGGGTTTTGGATTAATTCTAGGGTTTTGGGATTGAGTTAGGGTTTTTAGGGTCAAGTTAGGGTTTTTCTAGGGTTTTAAGGGGTTTTTTATGGTTTAGATAGGTCTTTTAGGGTTTTGTTTGATTTTTGGGGTTTTGTTTGGTTTTTAGGGTTTATTTAGGGTTTTAGGGTTTTTGGTTTGGGGTTTAGTCCAATTGCAAGCATATGAGGGTGTCTACAACTACGCTCAACTCTTAACTACAACCCAAAAAACACCAACAAAAGCGTCCTCTGAGTGTCAAACCTAACCAGAAGACACCACAGCAAAGCAAACATAACCAGAATTCTACGCTCTGGTGCTCATGTGTAAGACACCTACTTGCTTGTGTCCCTTGGGAGCATAGCCAGATTGGCTCAAACACCCGAAACAGTGCCACCGAATAATCCATTTAATGCACCACACACAAATTGGTCCATCATATGATCCTAGGGTTGATTATAAATCCTAATGTCCAATGTACACCATTAAAGGGGAGAGCGTAGAATAACTAAGTTCTATAGTTTATTATTCTACCTACACCTGAGGTAGACTCTTGCTAATTCATTTTAGGTCAATCCTAAATCCTTTCTAATGATTCACCTAATCATTTACATTCTAGAATTACCTTCAAGGTATTGGCACAAGCTAACAACACCCAACTACCAAAAAATCTAGGACAAAGCCCACCAAAGTAGGCCTAACCAACCCACGCATCTGGGCCTTACGTCTGACCCGTGCCCCAGGTTTTCTGTTAGAATTCAGACAAGCCTGAAAAAGGAAACCCAAGAATCTCACCCAAAGTGAGAGCTTAGAGTGGACATGCAAAATGACCACCAAAAATTCCACACAAAATATATGTTGTAGACCCTTGAGTCTACTCTAAAACCCAACAAACAAAACCAAAATCCATTCACCACACAAGAAGAGATCAATTTCCAAGTAGAGAAAGGTCAAAAAGGAACCAAAATCCAACCATTGCCATAAATCACCATAAATGCCACAATAAATCACAATATCTCACACGCATTTCAGGCATCCACACACATGCAATTTACACTATCATGCCCCTAGGCATCAAATTCAGCAAGAAGGGAAAATTCTACAAGTGTGTGTACCTTACACCGAAGGCACAACAATCTCCACACAAACGATGCACCTCCTCCGACCACGAGCTCTGGGTCTTCCCCTCCTCCACACCATGGCGAGCACTGTGGTGTGACAATAGCACAATGGTGGTGGTCTCCTCTCCCAAACCCAAACTCTCTCCCTCTTTGATCTCCCACCCTCTCCATTTCTCTTGTCTCCCACTCATCTCCCTTTGACGTGATCAGGAAGGAAAAGAAGAGGAGTGAAGAAGAAAGTGAGGAAATGGGGTGCTAAAGAAGGAGATGAGGAGGAAGGCAAGTGGGGAGAGAAAATGGAGAGAAAAGAAAAAAAGGAGGAAAAGAAAAGAAAAGAAGGAAAGAAGGAAAAGAAAGAAAGAGAAAAAGGAATCCATGACACGTGATCCAACCACACGACTTCCCACAACTGAGTGACTCGTGCCACCAAAGACTAGACACCTAAGCACGCCAACCAAACTCCACGACTCAGAACAAACCTGCAAAACTCCTACAGGGGTCGACACAGCACCCAAACCACATAACACCAATAGGCCAAAAACCCACAATCCAGGTGTAAGACACTACTGAGAACGTGTCCAACATTAGACACTAGGGCCCCCAACACCCAACACACCTAAATCTCACCTAATTATTTGGCCAAAACACTACTTCTAAATCAGGGTCGTTACATCCAACATTTGTAGTGCATTGTTTCTCTCTCTCTCTCTCACATGCACGGGGCAGGGGAAAGGAGGAGAAGGAGAATGGAAGGAGAGGGAGAGAGAAGGAGGAGGGGGAGGAGAAGACTCTTGTAACATATGAGCCTAATTATCCAATTTTGTGTAAATCATGGAAATTATTGTGATATTTGAATATGGTTTATTGATGGATAATTTGATATCCTAGTGTTGTCGTGCGTGTCTCTTTCTGTGTGGCTGGTTGAATATTGGTTCTTGGTTGTGTGGTTGTGTTGTTGTGCCTAGGGGTGTGGGACTGGGTTGGACCCTGGTCAACTAGAGCACAGTGCTCCTTGGACCCTACACTCGTCTTCTTCCTCATTCCTTTCCTCTTGTGTGACCCGTGCACTATACGCTGGTAGTTGTCCCGTCTCATCCCCGCACTCTAGCTCTGGCTGAGGGTCATGGCACCGGCGGGATTCGAGAGTGGCAAGCGAGCAGATAGGATAAAGTAGGGAGGAGGAGGATGGCCACAGGCATCTAGAGTGGTGTGAGGAGAAGAAGGGGGAAACCAGAGAGAGCGAGTGAAGCCAAAGGTGGTGCATCGAGGGCCGAAGGTACACCATGAGGCAGGGAAGAGCTCACCAGAGTTGCGTGGGCTCATCAGAGGAGGTACGCGACCACCTTCCCTTTGCATGTTCTATAAATGTTGGTTAATAGCCTAATGAATGAAAATGATAGAAAATGCATGATAAATCATGGAAAAATAATTGAAATGATGGAAATGATGTGAATGACATGATTGTGTAAAGATCATGTTAGGTTGTATGATTTTTGTGAGTTTTTAATAGAAAATGGAATGTATGCTACAGTATTGTGAAATAAGCTCCATGTCGTTGAGATTTTATCTAGAGATGCATGCTTAATGGATTTGAATGACTGTTGTCCCAAATGGTAGAGGACTTAGAGCCCTACATTTGGTGATTTTTGTGTGTTTTGTGGTTGGTCAGAAAGGGATTCATCAGAGGTCCCATTTCCGACGATTGGTTGGCTAGGGTACTGGGGAAGTTTATTGAAATGGGGCATTTCAGTATGCCGATTTTGGTTTGACATACCATTTTGCTGTTAGTCTTCGACTAGAACCCTGAGTTCGGTCTATCAAAATGATCTGATCGTCCGTTCTAGGGGATTTTGGCAAACCAAAATATTTTGATCATCCAAAATAGGGATATTTGGACGACCGAATCCCATGTTTTGGTCAACCATTCTAGGCATTTGATGTTTGGTTCAGTCTGCCAAACCAGTCCCCTAGCCCATATCCCTGAATGCATGAATTAAAGTAAAAAGAATGGATTTATGTGATTAATTGGCATGCATTAGTAGTGTTTTTCCCATGTAGATGATATGGAGGAATAAGGAATTTAAATAATGAATTTGAATGTGATTTCGGGCATGAGACCCATGAAAAGGAAAAGAGATTTATAAATGATGGTTTTATGTGTTTTTTGGGCATGAGACTCAATAATGAATATGAATGCATGTTTTTATATGGTTTTGAGCTTGAGGCCCAAATGAAGGGTCTGAGTTGCATAGAAGTGACTTCCTATATGAAAAGAGAATGAGTAATGGCTTTAAAAAGAAAACCTAAGAGTTTTGGAAAGAAAATGATAATATGTTCTGGAGCCATGAGAGGTTGGTGTTGACAATGTAGTAGGAGTATGAGACTCCAATGAGACTAATTGTCAGATACCACTGTAGTTGCAAGTGCCGGCCCACGAGGGGTTGTGTCGGTAATTTGGTATGGAACCGATTGTCAGATACGACCATGGTTACCAAGTTTTGAGACGGTTTAGGCTGAGCTTGGGTTTATGAACCTGGGTGTACAAGTCACCAATGGGACATTAGGAAAAGGCGTATATCCATGCATATGAAATGAAATTAAGGCCTATTGGCCAAGGAGGTGTCCTCCCACACAGAGAACTCCATCGCGGTAGTGCAGGGATGTAGGGGAAATGATGTCCTCGCCTACTACTTGTGTATTCGGTTATCTCTAATCAAGGTAACACCAATAAGAAAAGAGAATGTAAAATGTGTGATAAAAGCTAGAATCTGATTTATTGTTTTGGCTTAAGGTTTTAACCAAATTCTAGCAATGACTAAGAATTGTGATTTGAACCAGTTGTTGGCCAATGTATATGGTTTTGTTTTGAGTCCTGTGAGGCGTTGTGTTTTAAGCTAGATCTGGTCGAGAGTGTGGATTTCTTGAGATGCATAAAAGATTTGAAAATACGTGAAATTGAGAAAAAGGGATAGGGTTTTGAAAGAGCATGGTTCTAGATAGTGTAGACACCCCGATTTTGCAATCACTTGGCAGCAGACTCTTCTGGAAAGATGCTCTAGTTGCGACCACCAAATCCAAAAACCTAACTCCACCTAAACCTGGGATCAACATAAGCCCATTTAGGCACACACAAGCCCACTTCTGACCCAATCCAAGCCAATAAAAGCAAAAACCCATAATTAAAAATCCAAACTAAAATAAAACTCACTTAAATCATTAAAATTCAATTTAATTAAGTTAAAACACCTAATCAAAACCAAAACCAAGTAAAATCCACTTAAATCATTAAAAAACCCAAATTAATTAAGTAAAAACTTTTAAACCAAACCAAAACCAAATAAAATCCATTTAAACCATTTAAAACTCAAATTAATTAAGTAAAAACCATAATTAAAACCAAAATCAAGTAAAATCCATTTAAACCATTTAAAACTCAAATTAATTAAGTAAAAACCATAATGAAAACCAAAATCAAGTAAAATCCATTTAAACCATTTAAAACTTAATTTAGTAAAAACACTAATTAAAACCAAAATCAAGTAAAACCCAATAAAATCCATTAAAAATTAAATCTAATTAAGTAAAAACATTAATCCAAACAAAAATTAAGCAAAAAACCAATTAAATCAAAATCTAAATTAAATCCCTAATTAGATCAAATAAAAACCAATTAAATGAAAATTTAAACTAAGTCCTTAATTAAATCAGGTAAAAACTGATTAAATCTAAATTTAAAATTAATCAAATACAAAACTTAAATTAACCAAACAAAAATCAATTAAACCCATTTCTAAGTAAACCACCAAATAAAAGAAAAAAACCTTAATCAACTCAAAGTAACAAAACCTAAATAAATCATCCAAAACCCAAAACCAAATTAAAATCACAAATCATTAATCCTAAATCACCAAAACAAAAAATTTTAAAAAAACAAAACCTAAAAACATACCTTAAAACCTTTAAAAATCCCAAGCCCACTCCACAGCCCATTCCCAGCCCACATACACCCATTCATTTCTTCAATGGAAAACTTAGGAAATCCCAAAAATAATTCCAACGCCTCCCTTCTCCGGCGACAAACCTCGTGATCTTTGATGCCAATCCCTCCTGCAGCAACTGTCCACGCATGATCTCTGGCAAGCCCCAACAACCCCCTCGAGTTCACGCATGCATCTAACACTCCTCATCTGCTGGAGAAGTGGATTAATGGCGCTGGAAGGCTCGACCGGTGTATAAAACACCCCACCGTCGACTATAACATGGAGGCCTTTTGGAAACCTAAACAGAAACCCTGTGAAACACCCGATTCAGAGTCTCCTCCTCCAATCCCTTTTGCAACCCAAAGCCATCGTTGCCCAAGCAGTCATGTTGAGGAACACCATCGTCAAGCCTCATCAAGAGGGACAAAGCCACCGTCACCCAGGTACTCCTCCCACTTTTTAATCTCGAATGATCTTCCTTTAATACCGTCGAGTCTATTTGAGTTTTCTGGACGACTTTCATCGGGTTTCTGGTCCCCTGTCTGCCGTCTTCACCTCCTCTGGTGGTGGGTTCACCACCATCGGCAAGGCCTGTGGCCTCTTGAGTCAAGATGAGGCCTAGCACCTCTCCCCATCTCCTTCCTCCTTCCCTAGCCCCCATGGCTCAGGAAGGATTTCCCTAGCCTCCTGTGGCTAGGGGAACGTCGTCGTTGCTCCGTGGTTGATTATAAAAACAAAATGAAAATTTTACCCATTAATTATAGAATGTACTCTGTTGTCATCGACTGAAAAGGGTTTTAGTAGGTTAAGAAAAGGTGTTCTTAAAATTATTCCTTGATTTAGATCTTTAACAAGAACAAAAGATGTTTTAATACATGTTCCTTTTACACATATGTGAGGTTCTGGAATTTTATACTTTACTTGTAGTCGGCCTCCATTGGTTGTGTTAATCCTATGTGTAGCTTTTACAAAATATTTTGATGGAATTATTCCTTTTCTAATGCAATTTACATCTGCTTCTGAATCTAGAAGTGCAATGTGTTGTATAGTGTAACGCCCCACATTTTCCCTAATAATTTAAAACAAACTAAATTACGGGAAAATGAAAGCCAAACAGAAAATATCTAACTACCAGGAACCTGTGTGTGAGGCTAGGAAACTCCAAACTATATGCACTACGCTAACCCTCTGCATGTCTGCACCTGCAAACCAAAAACACGAGGAAAACACATGAGTGACAAAAGTCACCCAGTACACACCCCAAAGGAAAACCACAGAAAGCAAATCATAATTACTTTTCTTTTAAAATTCATTTCGCAAACCATTTTCTCAAAACATCACAAACCAGGCCCACACCGGCCAGAACCACAATTGGGGCTCTACTAGCCCAAAACCACAATCAAAGGCACTCAATGGCCAAAACCACACACAGTGAGTCAGGAAGCCCGACGCTAGGCAACCTAACTCAGGCCATAAGTAGTCCACCGAGGAGCAACCACGACGTTCTACACTGCCACAGTGTGCCACCCTATGCAGGAGCCAATCACCATCCCACGATTCACCCTCTCTAGAGAACCCTCACAAAGCCAACCCCTCCTTGGGAAGGCTGTCCTATTTCTCAGGACACTACCAGCTACGGGGCATGTTGTGACCATGCTAATGGAACCCTACACGGCTCTCCTAGGTGCGTAGAAGCACACGAGGCGTTCCAATATGGTCACAGCGAAGATGGTGAATCCGGAGAAGAAGACTGGACTTGGAAACACCAAGGAAAGATAAGAAAAGGATAAGGAAAGGAGTCACCACCTAGTCTTTTACTGGGAAGACGAGGAAAACCAAACACAAAGGAAAAAACCAAAAGAAACGAAGATGAAGAAAACATATGCATGCTCCGTGGCTAATGGATGCAACACTTGGCCATCGCGGGCCAGAGAAAGGGTAAGGATTCTTGTTACACATGGGGAAGGGGTTAGGCACCCCCATGCACCCGAAGAACTCGGTCTTTCTAGGTTTCTTGCTTGCTAATGGTCTATTTTGTGTATGCTTGCCTATTCTGAGTGCACATGCCTAAGATGAATGTGAAAATATGCCAAATCAAAGAAATGAATAAAAGCAAAAGAAATAATAAGCAAAATAATCCAAGGGACAATGTAGGCATTGAGAATGCCACTTTACTATACGCCCTTGGGCGATGAGGAAAATTGTGAAAATCGGAAATATTCGGAAAGCATCTCGTAAAACAATGGAAACTTAAGAAATCTGAGAAAATCAAATGAGAGAAAATAATCCTCGTTCGGGTCCATGTCGGCATTGTCAAGCCGGTTAATGTACGCCCTCGAGTGATAAAAATTCAAATAAAATCAAAGTCGCGAAAGTCGGAAGAAATCCGGGAAACGATGTGAAAATTGGCTTTGAAACGAGTCAAAAATGTATGCATAAAGCAAGGAAAAAGACAAGAGAAGATATGTATGAAAATGGGGAACAAAATGTACAAAATGCATGTGTGTGAAAAATGTAAATTCCAGGGGCTTTTGTGCAAAATTCACATGTTCTGTGTGAAAATTGAAATTCTGAGGCTAAATCATCAAAAATACATAGGAAAACACATGTATGTAATTATGAAAAACTTAGGGGTCAAATGTGTAAAACTATGCATTTTTAGTCAAATTCAAGATCCCTAGGGTACAATATGCAATTTTGCCAATAAAACATGTGTTTAATGCAATTCTAAAGCAATTCAGGATTAAATGTGCAAGAAAAAGAGTTTATGTTTGAATACAGGAAATTTTAGGGATTGACATGCAATTTTTCCCCAGAAAATATGCATTCAGTGTGAAATCAGTGAAGTTTAGGGTTTAAAATGCAATTCTGGACAAATTTGAGCAAATATTTGAATACCTAAGGTTTAATTAGCAATTTTGACAGAAAAAATGCACTCAGAACTATTTTAATGAAGCTTAAGGTTTTTTATGCAAAATATTAGACTAAAAATGTATAAAAAGCAACTCTGAGGGTTTATATCAAAATTTTAAGCCTAAAAAACATTAATACAAATTTACAGGGGCTCCTTTGCAATTTCCCAAAAAATTATTATTAAAAGATTAAAAAAAATCGTAGGGACCTAAATGCAAGAAATGAGGACCTATTTGTAAGAAAAGAAAAGTATCAGAAATTTATTCAAAAGAAAACTTTATTTTTTAATTTTTTTATTGAAAAAGATACGACGACCGTCGGCAATGGAACTCTGCCGTCAGCGACCGTCTGGGTTGCCCTTTTGGGGCATCCCGACGTCTGATCATGCATCAGGGCTCACCAGGAGCAAGGAGAGGAAGAGATCCAACGGTTTGGATCAGGGGCTTGATGGTCGGAGCTGGCCCCCCACCTCCCTCACTAGTGTGGCGAATCTGGTGATGGCGAAAGGGAAGAATGGGTTCTAGGGGCAACGATGCATCGTCTCTGGGCTCCAAGAAGATCAGGAGAGTGAATAGGATGATTTCCCCTCATCTAGTAGCAAGAACAGGTGCACGAGCTTCTCCCCCGACCAAGCTTCATCGGCGTTCCGATGATGGTGGTTGTAGGGGAGAATCGACACCTGATTCCAGGTCTTGGTGGCTCCAGAGGCTTGGGGGTGTGCTGTGGAAGGTTTCCTAGGAGTCAACGGATCGTTGCGAAGTGTGGAGCACCAGATCGCATTCCACAAGGGTCTTCTTCTTTTGCGCCGACGACTGCGCTTCCAGTGGGCTTCTACTGGAGGCTTGTCGAGGGATCGACGAGGCGTCCAGAGGATCGGAGAAGCTTGAGGAGTCTAAACCTAGAAGAATGGAACACACTGGGGCACGAATCAATCACTGGATTCGTGCCCCCACCTACGTCGTCGGAATATGCGTCCAACGACCTCTAAAATCCAGATTCCGGTCAGGGAAGCCCCATGGCACTGCTGGAATTGTTTGGGGAAGGAAAAGGAAGACCTAGGGGATCCTTTTTGATGAAAATTGATGTCAATGGCGGGCGTACCTGAGTAGACAGTGGAGATGGTCGCCAGAGGTCATCGGAGCTCACCAGAGGTGGCCTGAAGCTGGAATTCATCCCCTCCCCGAGCTTCCTCTCTGATTCTAGACCTCTTTGGTTGCTTTGGTTGAAAGAAAATAGCTTGGTGGATCTCCTTTTGATTTTTCCAAGTTTTTCCTCTCTGTTTTCTTCCCCCTTTTTTCCTTGCAAATGAGGGGGTATTTATAGGCTTGCAATGGCTAGGTAGGTTATTATAAGTTGTTATGGTTAGTTATAGGTTGTTATGGTAGAGTGGGAAGTAGTTAGGGTTGTTATAGTGGAGTGGGAAGTAGTTAGGGTTGTTAAGGTGAAGTGGGAAGTAGTTAAGGTTGTTTTAGTGGTTACAAGTTGTTATATGTTGTTATGATGAAGGTGGGGATTGGTTAAGTGTGTTTGGGTGGTTAGGGGTTGTTATATGTTGTTATAGTAGAGTGGGAAGTTGTTATAGGTTGTTAGGGTTTGAAATTAAGGTTTAGGGTTTGACATAGGGTTTAGGGTTTGATTTAGGGTTTAGGTTTTGATTTAAGTTTTAAGTTAGGGTTTTGAATTAGGTTTCGGATTTGATTTAGAGTTTAGGATTTGGTTTAGGGTTTGATCTAGGGTTTAGGGTTTGAAATTAGGGTTTTTAATCAAGTTTTGGATTTTGTTTAGGGTCTTGAGTTAAATTCAGGGTTTTTAATCAGGTTTTGGATTTTGTTTAGGGTTTTCAATTAATTCTATGGTTTTGAATGAGGTTTTTGAATTTTGAAT
>JAMKQA010004311.1:0-12646 GCA_024699735.1 Posidonia australis | reverse complement strand
TTGACCGAGCGGTCATTGTTGCTATGCCCCGTGGATTTCTACGGGCGTGGAATCCTGCTTTGACTTTGACCAGGTGGTCAAAGTCGGTTTGCAACATGGATTTCCGCAGGCGCGGAATCCTGCTTTGACTTTGACCGGGAGGTCATTGTCGCTTTGCCCCATGGATTTCCGCGGGCGCGGAATCTTGCTTTGACTTTGGCCGGGCGGTCGTTGTCGCTTTGCCCCTTGGATTTCCGCGGGCGCGAAATCATGCTCTGACTTTGACCGGGCTGTCATTGTCGCTTTGCCCCATAGATTTCCGCGGGCGTGGAATCCTGGTTTGACTTTGACCGTGTTGTCTTTGTCGCGTTGCACCTCGGATTTTCGCGGGCGCGGAATCCTGCTTTGACTGTGACCGGGTGGTCAATGTCCCTAAGCCCCTTGGATTTCCGCGGGAGAGAAATCCTGCTTTGACTTTGACCGGGCGGACTTTGTCGCTTTGCCCCTTGGATTTCCGCGGGAGCGGAATCCTGCTTTGACTTTGACCGGGCAGTCATTGTCACTGTGCCTCTTGGATTTCCGCGCGTGCGGAATCCTGCTATGACATTGACCGGGCGGTCATTGTCGCATTGCCCGTGGGATTTCCGTGGGCGTGGAATCCTGCTGTGACTTTGACGGGGCGGTCATTGTCGCTTTGCCCCTAGGATTTCCGCGGGCGTGGAACCCTGCTGTGACTTTGACCTGGCGGTCATTGTCGCTTTGCCCCTTGGATTTCCGCAGGCGCGTAATCCAGCTCTGACTTTGACTGGGCGATCATTGTCGCTTTGCCCCCAGGAATTCCGCGGACGTGGAATCCTACTTCGACTTTGACCAGGCGGACATTGTCGCTTTGCCCCTTCGATCTCCGCAGGCGCGGAATCCTGCTTTGACTTCGACCGGGCGGTCATTGTCGCTTACCCCTTGGATTTCTGCGGGTGCGGAATCTTGCTTTGACATTGTCCGGGCGGTCATTGTCGCTTTGCCCCTCGGATTTCCATAGGAGCAGAATCCTGCTTTGACTTTGACCGGGTGGTCATTGTCGCTTGCCCCTTGGATTTTCGAGGGCGCGGAATGCTGTTTTGACTTTGACCGGGCGGTCATTGTCGCTTTGCCCGTGGATTTCTGCGGGCGTGGAATCCTGCTTTGACTTTGACCAGGCGGTCATTGTCGCATTGCCCTATGGATTTCTGCTTGCGCGGAATCCTGCACTGACTATGACCGGGCGGTCGTTGTCGCTTTGCCCCTTAGATTTCCACAGGCGTGGAATCCGGCTTTGACTTTGACCGAGCGATGAATGTCGCTAAGCCCCTTGGATTTCCACGGGCGCGGAATCCTGCTTTGACTTTGACCGGGCGGTCATTGTCGCTTTGCCCCTTGGATTTCCGTGGGAGTGGAATCCTGCTTTGACTTTGACCGGGCTGTCAATGTCGCTTTGCCCCATGGATTTTCGCGGACGCGGAATCCTGCTTAGACTTTGACCGGGCAGTCATTGTCGCTGTGCCTGTTGGATTTCTGCGGGCGCGGAATCCTGCTATGACATTGAACGGGGGGTCATTGTCACATTGCCCGTGGGATTTCTGTGGGCGCGGAATCCTGCTGTGACTTTTACGGGGCGGTCATTGTCGCTTTGCCCGTTGGATTTCCACTGGCGCGGAATCCTACTGTGACTTTGACCGGGCGGTCAATATCGCTTTGCCCCTTGGATTTCCGCAGGCGCGTAATCCAGCTCTGACTTTGACTGGGCGATCATTGTCGCTTTGCCCGTTGGATTTCCGCGGGCGCGCAATCCTGCTGTGACTTTGACCTGGCGGTCGTTGTCGCTTTGCCCCCAGGATTTCCGCGGGCGCGGAATTGTCCTGTGACTTTGACAGTGCAGTCATTGTCGCTTTGCCCCTTGGATTTCCACGAGCGCGGAATCTAGCTCTGACTTTGACTGGGCGATCATTGTCGCTTTGCCACTTGGATTTCCGCGGACGCAGAATCCTGCTTTGACTTTGACCGGGCGGTCATTGTCGCTTTGCCCCTTAGATTTCCGCTCGCGCGGAATCCTGCTTTGACTTGGACCGGGCAGTCATTGTCGCTTTGCCCCTTTGATTTCCGCGGGCACGGAATCCTACATTGACTTTGACCGAACGGTCATTGTCGCATTGCCCTTTCGATTTCTGTGGGCGCGGAATCCTGCTTTGACTTTGACCAGTCGGACATTGTCGCTTTGCCCTTTCGATTTTCGCAGGGGCAGAATCCTACTTTGACTTTGACCAAGCGGTCATTGTCACGTGCCCCTTGGATTTCTGCGTGCGCGGAATCTTGCTTTGACTTTGACCGGGGGGTCATTGTCGCTTTGCCCCTAGAATTTCCACAGAAGCGGAATCCTACTTTGACTTTGACCAGGTTGTCATTATCGCTTTGCCCCTTGGATTTCCGCGGGCGCGTAATCCAGCTCTGACTTTGACTGGGCGATCATTGTCGCTTTGCCCGTTGGATTTCCGCGGGAACGGAATCCTGCTGTGACTTCGACCGGGCGGTCGTTGTCGCTGTGCCCCTAGGATTTCCGCGGGCGCGGAATTGTGCTGTCACTTTGACAGTGCGGTCATTGTCGCTTTGCCCCTTAGATTTCCACGATCGCGGAATCCAGCTCTAACTTTGATTGGGCGATCATTGTCGCTTTGCCACTTGGATTTCCGCAGACGTAGAATCCTGCTTTGACTTTGACCGGGCGGTCATTGTCGCTTTGCCCCTTGGATTTCCGCTGGCGCGGAATCCTGCTTTGACTTGGACCGGGCAGTCATTGTCGCTTTGCCCCTTGGATTTCCGCGGGCACAGAATCCTACTTTGACTTTGATCGGACGATCATTGTCGCATTGCCCTTTCGATTTCCGTGGGCGCGGAATCCTGCATTGACTTTGACCAGTCGGACATTGTCGCTTTGCCCTTTCGATTTTCGCAGGCGCAGAATCCTGCTTTGACTTTGACCGAGCGGTCATTGTCACTTGCCCCTTGGATTTCTGCGTGCGCGGAATCTTGCTTTGACTTTGACCGGGCGGTCATTGTCGCATTGCCCCTTGAATTTCCGCAGAAGCGGAATCCTGCTTTGACTTTGACCGGGTTGTCATTGTCGCTTGCCCCTTGGATTTCCGCGGGTGCAGAATCCAGCTTTGACTTCGACCGGGCGGTCATTGTCGCTTTGCCGCTAGGATTTCCGCGGGCGCGGAATCCTACTTTGACTTTGACCAGGCGGTCATTGTCGGTTTGCAACTTGGATTTACGCGGGCGCGGAATCCTACTTTGTCTTTGACCGGGCAGTCATTGTCGCTTTGCCCCTTGGTTTTCTTTGGGCACGGAATCCTGCTTTGAGTTAGACCGGGCGGTCATTGTCGCTTTGCCGCATGGATTTCCACGGGCGAGGAATCCTACTTTGACTTTGACCGGGCGGTCATTGTTGCTTTGCCTTGTGGATTTCTGCAGGCACGGAATCCTACTTTGACTTTGACCAGGTGGTCATTGTCGCTTTGCAACTTGGATTTCCGCGGGAGCGGAATCCTGCTTTGACTTTGACCGGGAGGTCATTGTCGCTTTGCCCCATGGATTTCCGCGGGCGCGGAATCTTGCTATCAATTTGGCTGGGCGGTCGTTGTCGCTTTGCCCCTTGGATTTCCGCGGGCGAGGAATCATGCTCTGACTTTGACCGGCCGGTCATTGTCGCTTTCCCCTTAGATTTCCGCGGGCGTGGAATCCTGCTTTGACATTGACCATGCGGTCTTTGTCGCGTTGCCCCTTGGATTTCCTCGGGCGCGGAATCCTGCTTTGACTTTGACCGGGCGGTCATTGTCGCTTTGCTTCTGGGATTTCCGCGGGAGTGGAATCCTACTTTGACTTTGACTGGGCGGTCAATGTCGCTTTGCCCCATGGATTTCCGTAGGTGTGGAATACTACTATGACTTTGACCGGGCTGTCATTGTCGCTGTGCCTGTTTGATTTCCGCGGGCGTGGAATCCGACTTTGACTTTGACCAGGCGGTCATTGTCGCATTGCCCGTTGGATTTCCACTGGCGCGGCATCCTGCTATGACTTTGACGGGGCGGTCATTGTCGCTTTGCCCCTTAGAATTCCGCAGGCGCAGAATCCTACTCTGCCTTTGACCGGGCGGTCATTATCGCTTTGCCCCTTGGATTTCCACGGGCGCGAAATCCAGCTCTGACTTTGACTGGGCGATCATTGTCGCTTTGCCCTGTGGATTTCAGCGGGTGCGGAATCCTACTTTGACTATGACCGGGCGGTCATTGTCGCTTTGCCCCTTCGATTTCTGCGGACGCGGAATCCTGCTCTGACTTTGACCAGGCGGTCATTGTCGCTTTGCCCCTAGGATTTCCGCGAGCACAGAATCCAGCTTTGACTTTGACCAGGCGGTCATTATCGCTTTGCCCTTTCGATTTCCGTGGGCGCGGAATCCTGCATTGACTTTGACCAGGCGGACATTGTCGCATTGCCCCTTCGATTTCCGCAGGCGCAGAATCCTGCTTTGACTTTGACCGAGTGGTCATTGTCACATTCCCCTTGGATTTCTGCGGGCGCGGAATCTTGCTTTGACTTTGACTGGGCGGTCATTGTCGCTTTGCCCCTTGGATTTCCGCAGGAGCGGAATCCTGCTTTGACTTCGACCGGGCGGTCATTGTCGCTTTGCCCCTTAAATTTCCGTGGGCGCGGAATCCTGCTTTGACTTTGACCAGACGGTCATTGTCTCTTTGCAGTCCTGATTTCCACGGGCGCGGAATCCTGCTTTGACTTTGACCGGGAGGTCATTGTCGTTTGCACCTTGAATTTCCGCAGGAGCGGAATCCTGCTTTGACTTTGACCGTGTGGTCATTGTCGCTTTGCTCGTTGGCTTTCCGCGAGCATGGAATCCTGCTGTGACCTTGACCGGGCGATTATTGTCGCTTCGCCACTAGGATTTCCGCGGGCGCGGAATCCTGCTGTGACTTTGACCGGGCGGTCATTGTCGCTGTGCCTGTTGGATTTCCGTGGGCGCGGAATCCTGCTTTGACTTTGACCAGGCGCTCATATTCGCATTGCCCGTTGGATTTCCACGGACGCGGAATCCTACTATGACTTTGACGCGGCGGTCATTGTCGCTTTGACCTTGGATTTCCGTGGGGGCGGAATCCTGCTGTGCCTTTGACCGGGCGGTCATTGTCGCTTTGCCCCTTGGATTTCCACGGGCGCGGAATCCAGCTCTGACTTTGACTGGGTGATCATTGTCGCTTTGCCCCATGGATTTCCGCGGACGCGGAATCCTGCTTTGACTTTGACCGGGCGGTCATTGTCGCTTTGCCCGTTGGATTTCAGCGAGCATGGAATCCTGCTGTGACCTTGACCGGGCAGTCATTGTCGCTTTGCCCCTAGGATTTCAGCGGGCGCAGAATCCTGCTGTGACTTTGACCGGGCGGTCATTGTCGCTTTGCCCCTTGGATTTCCGCGAGCGCGGAATCCTGCTCTGACTTTGACTGGGCGATCAATGTCGCTTTGCGACTTGGATTTTCACGGACGCGGAATCCTGCTTTGCTTTGACCGGGCGGTAATTGTCGCTTTGCCCAATCGATTTCCGTGGGCGCTGAATCCTGCATTGACTTTGACCGGGCAGACATTGTCGCTTCGCCCCTTCGATTTCAGCAGTCGCAGAATCCTACTTCGACTTTGACCGAGCGGTCATTGTCGCTTGCCCCTTGGATTTCAGCGAGCGCGGAATCTTGCTCTAACTTTGACTGGGCGATCATTGTCGCTTTGCCACTTGGATTTCCGCGGACGCGGAATCCTGCTTTGACTTTCACCGGGCGGTCATTGTCGCTTTGCCCCTTCGATTTCCGTGGGCGCGGAATCCTGCATTGACTTTGACCGGGCAGACATTGTCGTTTCGCCCCTACGATTTCCGCAGGCGCAGAATCCTACTTCGACTTTGACCGAGTGGTCATTGTCGCTTGCCCCTTGGATTTCTGTGGGTGCAGAATCATGCTTTGACTTTGACCGGGCGGTCATTGTCGCTTTGCACCTTGAATTTCAGCAGGAGCGGAATCTGGCTTTGACTTTGACCTGGTGGTCATTGTCGCTCGCCCCTTGGATTTCCGCGGGCGCAGAATCCTGCTTTGACTTCGATCGTGCGGTCATTGTCGCTTTGCCCCTTGGATTTCCGCGGGTGTGGAATCCAGCATTGACATTGACCAGGCAGTCATTGTCGCTTTGCAACATGGATTTCCGCGGGCGCAGAATCCTGCTTTAACTTTGACCGGGCGGTCATTGTCGCTTTGCCGCTTGAATTTTCGCAGGAGCGGAATGCTGCTTTGACTTTGACCGGGTGGTCATTGTCGCTTGCCCCTTGGATTTCCACGGGCGCGGAATCCTGCTTTGACTTTGACCGGGCGGTCATTGTCGCTTTTCCCCTTGGTTTTACGAGGGCGCGAAATCCTGCTTTGACTTTGATCGAGCGGTCAATTTCGCTTCGCCTATTGGATTTCCGCGGGCGAGGAATCCTACTTTGACTTTGACCGGTCGCAGGCGCAGAATCCAGCTCTGACTTTGACTGAGCGGTCATTGTCGCTTTGCTCCATGGATTTCCGCGGGAGTGGAATCCTGCATTGACTTTGACTGGGCGATCATTATCGCTTTGCCCCATGGATTTCCGCGGACGCGGAATCCTGCTTTGACTTTGACCGGGTGGTCATTGTCGCTTCGCCCTTTGGATTTCCGCGGGCACGGAATCCTGCTTTCACTTTGACCGTGCGGCCTTTGTCGCGTTGCCCCATGGATTTCCACAGGCGCGGAATACTGCTTTGACTTTGACCGGGCGCTCATTGTTGCTGTGCTTGTTGGATTTCCGTAGGCGCGGAATCCTGCTTTGACTTTGACCAGGCGCTCATTGTCGCATTACCCGTTGGATTTCCACGAGCGCGGAATCCTGCAATGACTTTGACGGGGAGGTAATTGTCGCTTTGCCCCTTGGATTTCCGCGGGCGCGGAATCCTGCTGTGCCTTTGACCGGGCGGTCATTATCGCTTTGCCCCTTGGATTTCGATGGGCGCGGAATCCAGCTCTGACTTTGACTGGGCGATCATTGTCGCTTTGCCCCATGGATTTCCGCGGACGCGGAATCCTGCTTTGACTTTGACCGAGTGGTCATTGTCGCTTGGCCCGTTGGATTTCCGCGAGCGTGGAATCCTACTGTGACCTTGACCGGGTGGTCATTGTTGCTTTGCCCCTAGGATTTCCGCGGGCGCGGAATCCTGCTGTGACTTTGACCGGGCGGTCATTGTCGCTTTGCCCCTTGGATTTCCGCGAGCGCGGAATCCTGCTCTGACTTTGACTGGGTGATCATTGTCGCTTTGCCACTTGGATTTCCACGGACGCGGAATCCTGCTTTACATTGACCGGGCGGTAATTGTCGCTTTGCCCCTTCGATTTCCGTGGGCGCGGAATCCTGCATTGACTTTGACCAGGCGGACATTGTCGCTTCGCCCCTTCGATTTCCACAGGCGTAGAATCCTACTTCGACTTTGATCGTGCAGTCATTGTCGCTTGCCCCATGGATTTCTGCTGGCGCGGAATCATGCTTTGACTTTGACCGGGCGGTCATTGTCGCTTTGCCCCTTGAATTTCCGCAGGAGCGGAATCCGGCTTTGACTTTGACCGGGTGGTCATTGTCGCTTACCCCTTGGATTTCCGCGGGCGCAGAATCCT
Organism: Posidonia australis; assembly: GCA_024699735.1. NCBI lineage: Eukaryota > Viridiplantae > Streptophyta > Magnoliopsida > Alismatales > Posidoniaceae > Posidonia > Posidonia australis. Next base: position 4,903 of record JAMKQA010004311.1, on the reverse strand, counting down.
GTTTGACTTCGACCGGGCGGTCATTGTCGCTTTGCCCCTTGGATTTCCGCGGGTGCAGAATCCTGCATTGACATTGACCAGGCAGTCATTGTCGCTTTGCAACTTGGATTTCCGCGGGCGCGGAATCCTGCTTTGACTATGATCGGGCGGTCATTGTCACTTTGCCCCTCGGATTTCCTCGAGGCGGAATCCTGCTTTAACATTGACCAGGCGGTCTACGTCGCTTTGCCCCATGGATTTCGACGGGCGCAGAATCCTTCTTTGACTTTGACCGGGCGGTCATTGTCGCTGTGCCTGTTGGATTTCCGCGGGCGCGGAATCCTGCTATGACTTTGACCGGGCGGTTATTGTCGCTGTGCCTGTTGGATTACCGCGGGCGCGGAATCCTGCTATGACATTGACCGGGCGGTCATTGTCGCATTTCCCGTTGGATTTCTGCGGGCGCGGAATCTTGCTTTGACTTTGACCAGGCGGTCATTGTCGCCTTGACACTTGAAATTCCGCAGGAGCGGAATGCTGCTTTGACTTTGACCGGGTGGTCATTGTCGCTTGCGCCTTCGATTTCCACGGGCATGGAATCCTGCTTTTACTTCGACCGGGCGGTCATTGTCGCTTTGCCCCTTGGATTTCTGTGGGAGCGGAATCCAGCATTGACTTTGACTGGGCGGACATTGTCGCTTTGACCCTTCGATTTCCGCGGGCGCGGAATCCTGTTTTGACTTTGACCGGGTGGTCATTGTCGCTAGCCACTTGGATTTCTGCGGGCGCGGAATCATGCTTTGACTTTGACCAGGCGGTCATTATCGCTTTGCCCCTAGGATTTCCGCGGGCGCGGAATCCTACTGTGACTTTGATCGGGCGGTCATTGTCGCTTTGCCCCTTTAATTTCCGCGAGCGCGGAATCCAGCTCTGACATTGACCGGGCGGTCAATGTCGCTTGCCCCTTAGATTTCTGCAGGCGCGGAATCTTGCTTTGACTTTGTCCGGGCGGTCATTGTCGCATTGCCCCTTCAATTTCCGCAGGAGCGGAATCCAGCTTTGACTTTGACCGGGCGGTCGTTGTCGCTTTGCCCCTTGGATTTCCGCGGGGGCGGAATCCTGCTTTGACTTTGACCGGGCGGTCATTGTCGCTTTGCCCCTTGAATTTCAGTAGGAGCGGAATCCTGCTTTGAGTTTGACCGGGTGGTCATTGTCGCTTAATCCATGGATTTCCGCGGGCGCGGAATCCTGCTTTGAATTTGACCGGGTGGTCATTGTCGCTTTGCCCCTTCGATTTCCGTGGGCGCGGAATCCAGCTTTGACTTTGACCGGGCGGACATTGTCGCTTCGCCCCTTCGATTTCCGCAGGCGCTGAATCCGGCCTCGACTTTGACCGAGCGGTCATTGTCGCTTGCCCCTTGGATTTCTGCGGGCGCGGAATCTTCTGTTGACTTTGACCGAGCGGTCATTGTCGCTTTGCCCCTTGAATTTCCGCAGGTGCGGAAACCTACTTTGACTTTGACCAGGTGGTCATTGTCGCTTGCCCCTTGGATTTCCGCGGGCGTAGAATCCTACTTTGACTTCGACTGGGCGGTCATTGTCGCTTTGCCCTGTGGATTTCCGCGGGTGCGGAATCCTGCTTTGACTTTGACCAGGCGGTCATAGTCGCTTTGCAACTTTGATTTCCGCGGGCGCGGAATCCTGCTTTGACTTTGACCGGGCGGTCATTGTCGCTTTGCCCATTCAATTTCCGGGAGTGCGGAATCCTACGTTGACATTGACCGGGCGGACATTGTCGCTTCGCCCCTTCGATTTCCGCAGGCGCTGAATCCTGCTTTGACTTTGACCGTGCGGTCGTTGTCGCTTGCCCCTTGGATTTCTGCAGGCGTGGAATCTTGCTTTGACTTGGACCGGGCGGTCATTGTCGCATTGCCCCTGGAATTTCCGCAGGAGCGGAAACCGGCTTTGACTTTGACCGGGTGGTCATTGTCGCTTGCCCCTTGGATTTCCGCGGGCGCAGAATCCTACATTGACTTCGACCAGGCGGTCATTGTAACTTTGCCCTGTGGATTTCCGCGGGTGCGGAATCCTACTTTGACTTTGACCAGGCGGTCATAGTCGCTTTGCAACTTGGATTTTCGCAGGCGCGGAATCCTACTTTGACTTTGACCAGGCGGTCATTGTCGCTTTGCCCATTCGATTTCCGAGGGCACGGAATCCTACATTGACAATGACCGGGCGGACATTGTCGCTTCGCCCCTTCGATTTCCGCAGGCGCAGAATCCTGCTTTTACTTTGACCGAGCGCTCATTGTCGCTTGCCCCTTGGATTTCTGTGGGCGCGGAATCTTGCTTAGACTTTGACCGGGCGGTCATTGTCGCATTGCCCCTTGAATTTCAGTTGGAGCAGAATCCTGCTTTGACTTTGACCAAGCGGTCATTGTCGCTTTGCAACCCGGATTTCCACGGGCTCGGAATCCTGCTTTAACTTTGACCAGGCGGTCGTTGTCGCATTGCGCCTTGGATTTCTGCGGGCACGGAATCCCGCTTTGACTTTGACCGGGCGGTCATTGTCGCTTTGCCCCTTGGATTTCAGCGGGCGCGGAATCCTGCTTTGACTTTGACTGGGCGATCATTGTCGCTTTGCCACTTGGATTTCTGCGGACGTGGAATCCTTCTTTGACTTTGACCGGGCAGTCATTGTCGCTTTGCCCCTTCGATTTCCGTGTGCGCGGAATCCTGCATTGACTTTGACCAGGCAGACATTGTTGCTTCGCCCCTTCGATTTCCGCAGGCGTAGAATCCTGCTTCGACTTTGACCGAGCGGTCACTGTCGCTTGCCCCTTGTATTTCTGCGGGCGCGGAATCTTGCTTTGACTTTGACCGGGCGGTCATTGTCTCTTTGCCCCTTGAATTTCCTCTGGAGCGGAATCCGGCTATGACTTTGACGGGTGGTCATTGTCGCTTACCTCATGGATTTCTGCGTGCGTAGAATCCGGCTTTGACTTCGACCGGGCGGTCATTGTCGCTTTGCCCCTTCGATTTCCGCGGGTGCAGAATCCTGCATTGACTTTGACCAAGCAGTCATTGTCGCTTTGCAACTTGGTTTTCCGCGGGCGCGGAATCCTGCTTTGACTTTGACCAGGCGGTCATTGTCGCTTTGCCCCTTGGATTTCCTCGGGGTGGAATCCTGCTTTGACTGTGACCGGGCGGTCAATGTCGCTTTGTCACATGGATTTCGACGGGCGCGGAATCCTTCTTTGACTTTGACCGGACGGTCATTGTCGCTGTGCCTGTTGGATTTCCGCGGGCGCGGAATCCTGCTATGACTTTGACAGGGCGATTATTGTCGCTGTGCATGTTGGATTTCCGCGGGCGCGGAATCCTGCTATGACTTTGACCGGGCGGTCATTATCGCATTCCCCGTTGGATTTCTGCGGACCCGGAATCTTGCTTTGACTTTGACCAGGCGGTCATTGTCGCATTGCCACTTGAATTTCCGCAAGAGCGGAATGCTGCTTTGACTTTGACCGGGTGGTCATTGTCGCTTGCCCCTTCGATTTCCACGGGCATGGAATCCTGCTTTTACTTCGACCGGGCGGTCATTGTCGCTTTGCCCCTTGGATTTCTGTGGGAGCGGAATCCAGCTTTGACTTTGACTGGGCGGACGTTGTCGCTTTGCCCCTACGATTTCCGCGGGCGTGGAATCCTGCTTTGACTTTGACCGGGCGGTCATTGTCGCTAGCCACTTGGATTTCTGCGGGCGCGGAATCATGCTTTGACTTTGACCGGGCGGTCATTGTCGCTTTGCCCGTAGGATTTCCGCAGGCGCGGAATCCTACTGTGACTTTGACCGGGCGGTCATTGTCGCTTTGCCCCTTGGATTTTCTCGAGCGCGGAATCCAGCTCTGACATTGACCGGGCGGTCATTGTCGCGTGCCCCTTAGATTTCTGCGGGCGCGTAATCTTGCTTTGACCTTGACCGGGCGGTCATTGTCGTATTGCCCCTTCAATTTCCACAGGAGCGGAATCCGGCTTTGACTTTGACCGGGCGGTCATCGTCGCTTTGCCCCTTAGATTTCCGCGGGCGCGGAATCCTGCTTTGACTTTGATCGGGCGGTCATTGTCGCTTTGCCCCTTGAATTTCAGTAGGAGCGGAATCCTGCTTTGACTTTGATCGGGTGGTCATTGTCGCTTAATACATGGATTTCCGCGGGCGCGGAGTCCTGCTTTGAATTTGACCGGGCGGACATTGTCGCTTCGCCCCTTCGATTTCCGCAGGCGCTGAATCCAGCCTCGACTTTGACCGAGCGGTCATTGTCGCTTGCCCCTTGGATTTATGCGGGCGCGGAATCTTGCGTTGACTTTGACCGAGCGGTCATTGTCGCTTTGCCCCTTGAATTTCCGCAGGTGCGGAAACCTACTTTGACTTTGACCAGGTGGTCATTGTCGCTTTGCCCCTTGGATTTCTGTGGGAGCGCAATCCAGCATTGACTTTGACTGGGCGGACATTGTCGCTTTGACCCTTCGATTTCCGCGGGCGCGGAATCCTGTTTTGACTTTGACCGGGTGGTCATTGTCGCTAGCCACTTGGATTTCTGCGGGCGCGGAATCATGCTTTGACTTTGACCGGGCGGTCATTATCGCTTTGCCCCTAGGATTTCCGCGGGCGCGGAATCCTACAGTGACTTTGACCGGGCGGTCATTGTCGCTTTGCCCCTTGAATTTCCGCGAGCGCGGAATCCAGCTCTGACATTGACCGGGCGGTCAATGTCGCTTGCCACTTATATTTCTGCAGGCGCGGAATCTTGCTTTGACTTTGTCCGGGCGGTCATTGTCGCATTGCCCCTTCAATTTCCGCAGGAGCGGAATCCAGCTTTGACTTTGACCGGGCGGTCGTTGTCGCTTTGCCCCTTGGATTTCCG
>JAMKQA010004310.1:0-14824 GCA_024699735.1 Posidonia australis | reverse complement strand
AGGTTACAAAGGGGTCTTGCAAACGAAAAGCCTCGAATATTCGTTGGCACATTCGTTTGCAAGAGTAACAGCCCGGAAGGTGGAAGGTCAGCAGTCGCGGCTTGGTGCACCACCTTGGTGTGCCACCTTGGTGCGCCACTTTGGTGCGCCAGCCTTGGTCACAAATGTCTGATTTGGAGCTCTGGCTAGTGGGTTTGGGGCTCGGTTTAAGATCTGATCGCATCCAAAGCAACATAGGGACACTCATTCCTGGGTCACCTCAAAATCGGGGTGTCTACAAACCCATTAGCTTTATTCAGAATAGGGTTGTGTGGTCTTCTGTGAGGCATATAGCCCTTGAGCACAAGACCCATATCATGCTTTCTTGGGTTTCCTCTTTCCTTTATGACCTTGTGGAAGAGGGGAAAACTCACTCATATGTGATCAGGAGTTTTAGATATCCATGATACATTTTTAGATGGTTTTATGCATATTTACAAGACTTTATATCACTTCACTAGCACACTTTTCTGGCACACATCAGTAGAGCACATAGGTGGCGCAGCAGATTGGCCCACCAATCTGGTGCACCACACAGGCACACCTGCCTATTTTTCACTGCACACATTGGTTTTTGGCATGGTGTTTAGCATGGTTTTCGATTCGCTTTGCCTTTGGTTTTCTTTGGGTATCTTCTTGGATATAAGAGGGTGACTCCAGATTGTGTTCATCCATTTTTGTGCATGGTAGCATAAGTTTTGCATATAGCAAAGAGAGGATGTTAGCCACCCGATATTGTTGGATTCGTGGTTATATCCATGCAATATCATTGCATCGGTGCTTGATCCACCACTTGGGTGACCTTTCTTAGCATTAGGACACATCCTACAGTCTCTCTGCCCATGTTAGCGTAAGGCACCACTTGCATGTAGCATTGCATGGCATATTGCCCTTGGGCGTACAAAAACAGGCTGAAAAGCCAACATTTCAAATAAGTAAACGAAAAACCCATGAAAGACTAATTTTTTGGGCGCACGAGGGTGCCTAATACCTTCCTCGTGTGTAACAAGGATCCCTACCCATTTTCTGGTTCATGTTGACCTTTTCCATTGGTTTTATGGCATGGTTTTAATGTTTTAAAACGATTTTCCTCGTCTCCCGTTTTCCAGTAGACTAGGTGGTGACTCCTACATTTTTATCATTTGCTTTTTTATTGTTTTGCCGTGACTTTGCCGACCATCGCGCATTTGGCCTTTCACGCCAAACTCAAGGTTGTCGCTGGCATGGTTACACCTGTACACTAGCAACGACTTGGTTCACTCTCGGCATTTCCAAGCCACAATTAGTACAACTGCAGTGACTTGGTCCACTCTTGGATGGTCCGAGCCGCTGCCCGTATACCAGCAGCGACTCGATTCACTATCAGTGGTTTCAAGCGGCTATCAAAACACTAGCACCGACTCGGCTCACTCTCGGTTGTTTCGAGCCGCTGCACATACGATGCCATCGCGCTGGTTCACTCTTAGAGGTTCTGAGCCGCTGCTCGTACACCGGCAGCGACTCGGTTCATTCATGGTGGTTCTGAGCTGTTGCTCATACACTAGTTGCGACTTGGTTCACTCTCGGCATTTCCGAGCCACTACCCGTACACCGGCAGCAACTCGGTTCACTCTAGGTGGCTCCAACCTGTTGTCCGAACACTGGAAGCAACCCGGTTCACTCTAGTCGGTTCCATGCCACTGCTCGTACATCGGCAGCGACTTGGTTCACTCTCAAAAGTTCCGAGCCAATCCCTGTACATCGGCAGCCACTCAGTTCGCTCTTGTCGGTTTCGAGTCACTGCCCGTACACTGGCAGCAACTTGGTTCTCTCTTGGTGGTTATGAGCCCCTGCCCAAACACCGGCAACGACTCATTTCACTCTCGGCAGTGTCAAGCCGATGCCTGTACAATAGCAGCAACTCAATTCACTCTCGGTGGTTCCGAGTCGTTGCCCAAACACCGGCACCGACTTCGCTCACTCTCGGCGGTTCTGAACTGCTGCACATACAATTACAACAAGTTGGTTTACTCTTGGAGGTTCCGAGTCGCTTCCCATATGCCGGTAGTGACTCGATTCACTCTCAGTAGTTCTGTACCTCTACCCGTACATCGGCAGCGACTCGGTTCAATCTCAGCGGTTCCGAGCCACTACCCGTACACTAGTTGCAACTCGATTCACTCTCGGCGACTTCGTGTTGCTGCCCGTACAATGACAGCAACTCAGTTCACTCTCAACGGTTTTAAGCCACTACTCTTACATTGGCAGTGCCTCGGTTCACTCTTGGTAGTTCCAAGCAGCTACCCATACATCGGTAGCGACTCGATTCACTCTCAACGGTTCCGAGTCACTGCCTGTACACTAGCTGTGACTCAGTTCAGTCGGTTCACTCTTGGCGATTCCGAGCCCCTACCTGTACACCAACAGCGACTCAATACACTCTCGACGGTATCGAGCCGATGCCCATACACCAGCAGCTGCTGAGTTCACTCTCGGTGGTTCCAAGCCGCTGCTCGAACACTAGCACCGACTCAACTCACTCTCAGCGGTTCCGAGCCACTGCACATACAACGACAGCAAGTTGGTTCACTCTTGGAGGTTCCAAGCCGCTTCCCGTACACCGACAGTGACTCGATTCACTCTCAGGAGTTCCGTGCTTCTGCTCGTACATCAGAAGCGACTTGGTTCACTCTCAGTTGTTCCAAGCCACTACTGATACATCGGTAGTAACTCAGTTCACTCTCAGTTGTTCTGAGCTACTGCCTATACACCGGTAGTGACTCGATTCACTCTCGGCAGTTTCGAGCCTCTCCTCTTATACTAGCAACGACACGGTTCACTCTCGATGGTTCTATGCCGCTACTCGCACTCCGGCAATGACACGATTCACACTCGGCGGTTCCGAGCCACTACCGGTAGAGACTCAGTTCTTTCTCGGTGGTTCCGAGCCACAGCATGTACACCGGCAGCAAGTCGTTTCACTCTCGGTGGTCTTGAGCCGCTGCTCGTGCACCGACAACAACTCGGTTCACTCTCGGCAGTTCTAAGCCACTACCCATACACCAGCAGTGCCTCAGCTCACTCTCGGCGGTTCCGAGCCACTACTGTACACCGGCAGCGATTCGGTTCTTTGCCATTGCTGTTACACCAGTAGTACCTAGGTTCACTCTCGGTGGTTTCGAGCCGTTTCCCGTACTTCAACAGTGACTCGATTCACTCACGATTGTTCCACGCCACTACCTATACACCGATAGTGATACGGTTCACTGTCGACGGTTTCGAACAGTTGCCTATGCTCTACCAGCGACTCAGTTAACTCTCGGTGGTTTCACGTGGCTGCCTGTGCTCCGATAGCTACTCGGTTCACTCTCGATGGTTCCGAGTAGCTGCCTGTACACTGGCAGTGACTCGGTTCACTCTCGGTGGTTTCAAGATGTTGCCTGTATATCGGTAGTGACTCGATTCACTCTCGAGGGTTCCGTGCCACAACCTATACACCGACAGCAACTCCGTTCACTCTCAACGGTTTTGAGCCGCTACCTATACACCGGTAGTGACTCGGTTCACTCTCCTTGGTTCCGAGCAACAACTCATACACCGGCAATGACTGGATTCACTCTCGACGGTTCCATGCTACAACATGTACACCGACAGCGACTCGGTTCACTCTCAACGATTCCGAGCCACTGCGTGTAAACCGACAGCAACACGGTTCACTCTTGACGGTTTTGAGCCACTGCCCGTACACTAGTAGTGCCTCGGTTCACTCTCAATGGTTCCAAGCCACTGCCCATACACCGGTTGTGCCTTGGTTCAATGTCGTTGGTTCCGAGCCACTGCCTATTCACCGACAGCGACCCAGTTCACTCTCGGAGGTTCCAAGCTGCTGCCTTTACACTCGCAGTGACTCGGTTCACTCTCGATGGTTCCGAGCCGCTACCCATGCACCGACAGCCACATGGCTCACTCTTGGCGATTCCTAGCCGCTGCTAGTACACCAGCAGCGACGCAATTCACTCTCTGCAGTTGCGAGCTGCTGCCCGTACACCAGTAGTGACATGGTTCACTCTCAGAGGTTCTGAGCCACTTCTCATACACCTATAGTGACTCGGCTCAATCTCGGCTATTTGGAGCTGTTACATATACACCAGCAATGACTCGGTTCACTCATGGCGATTCCGAGCAGCTGCTCATACACTAGTAGCGCCTCGATTCACTCTTGGCGGTTCCGAGACGTTGCGCATACTTCTGCAACAACTCGGTTCACTCTCGGCTATTCCGAGCCGCTGCCTGTACACCTGGTGACTTGGTTCACTCTTGGCGGTTCCAAGCCACTACCTGCACACCGACAACCAATTCGTTCACTATCGACGATTCTTGAGCCACTACCTGTACAATGGCAGTGGCTCAGTACACTCTCAACTATTTGGAGCCGCTGCTTGCACACCAACAACGACTCAGTTCAGTCTCAATGGTTCTGAGCCATTGCCCATACATCCACAGCCACTCGGTTCGCTCTTGGCGGTTTTGAGTCACTGCCCGTGCACTGGTAGCGACTCGATTCACTCTCGATGGTTCCGAGCCCCTGCCCGTACAACGACAGTGACTCAGCTCACTCTCGGTGGTACCGAGCCACTGTCTGTACTTTGGCAGTGACTCGATTCAGTCTTGGAGGTTCCGCACCACTACCTATACACTGGCAGCGACTTGGCTCACTCTCGGCGGTTTCGAGCCGTTGCTTGTACATTGCCAGCGACTCGGATCACTCTCGTCGGTTCCGAGTAGCTGCCTATGCTCTGACAGTGACTCAATTTACTCTCGATGGTTCCGAGCCACTGCTCGTATACCGACGGTGACTCGATTCACTCTCAGTAGTTCTACGCCATTGCAAGTACACCGACAGTGACTCTGATCACTCTTGACGGTTCCGAGTTGCTACTTGTACATCGACGGTGACTCAGTTCACTCTCGGTTGTTTGGAGCCAAGCCTGTACACTAACAGAGACTTAGTTCTCTCTCGATGGTTCCAAGCAATTGCCCGTACACCAGCAGCGACTCAGTTCACTCTCGATTGTTTGGAGCAGCTGCTTGTACACCGGTAGTGACTCAGTTCACTCTCGGCAATTCCAAGCCGCTACCTGTACATCAGTAGTGCCTCGGTTCACTCTCGACAGCTTCAAACCGTTGCTTGTACACCGGTAGTGCATAGGTTCACTATCGGTGGTTCTGAGCCACTTGTCGTACATCGGCAGCAACTCTGTTCATTCTCGATGGTTCCGAGCAGTTGCTCGTGCACCGGCAGCGACTCGATTCACTCTCGACGGTTTCGAGCAGCTGCCCATACAACGGCAGCCACATGGTTCACTCTTGGCGGTTCCGACCCGCTACTCGTACACCGTCAATGACGCGATTCACTCTCGACGGTTCCGTCCGCTGCCCATACACTGATAGTGATTCGATTCACTCTCGAAGGCTCTGAGTTACTTCTCATACACCGGTAGTGACTTGGTTAACTCTTGGTGATTCCAAGCCACTGCAATTGCACCTACAGCGTCTCCATTCAATCTCGGTTGTACACCGGCAGTGACTCAGTTCACTCTCGACTATTTGGACCCACTACCTGTACACCAACAGTGACTCAATTCACTCATGGCCATTCTGAGCCGCTGCTCGTGCACTGGCAGTGCCTTTGTTTCCCCCTTGGCGGTTTAGAGCCATTGCCCGTACTTCGGTAGTGACTCGGTTCACTCTCAGTGGTTCCGAGCCGCTGCCCATACATCAGTAGTTACTTGGTTCACTCTTGGCGGTTCCAAGCCACTACCTGCACACCGGCAATGAATCCTTTCACTCTTGGCGGCTCCGAGCCACTGCTTGTACAATGGCAAGGACTCAGTACACTCTCGGCTGTTTGGAGCCGCTGCCTGCACACTAGTAGTGACTCAGTTCACTCACGATGGTTCCGAGCCACTGCTCGTACTTCGGCAGCGACTCAGTTCACTCTCTGAGGTTCCGAGCAGCAGCACGTACACCAACAACAACTCGGTTCACTCTTGGCAATTCCAACCCGCTGCCCGTACACCGGCAGCAACTCGGTTCACTCTCGGGGTTCCGAGCTGCCCGTACACTGGTAGAGACTCAGTTCACTCTAGGAGGTTCCAAGCCGCTTCTCGTACATCGACAGTGACTTGGTTAACTCTTGGCGGTTCCAAGCTACTGCATGTGCACCGACAACGTCTTTGTTCAATCTTGGTTGTACACCAGCAATGACTCGGTTCACTCTCGGCTATTTGAAGCCGCTGCCTGTACACCAGCAGTGACTCAGTTCACTTATGGCCATTTCGAGCCGCTGCTGGTGCACCGATAGTGCCTCTGTTTCCCTCTTGGCGGTTTCGAGTTGTTGCCCGTACTTTGGTAGTGACTCGGTTCACTCTCGGTAGTTCCGAGCTGCTGCCCCTACACCGGTAGTGACTTAGTTCGCTCTTGGCTGTTCCAAGCCACTACCTGCACACTGGCAATGAATCCTTTCACTCACGGTGGCTCCGAGCCGCTGCCTGTACAATGGCAGGGACTCAGTTCACTTACAATGGTTCCGAGCCACTACCCGTACTTCAGCAACGACTCGGTTTGCTCTCGGAGGTTCCGAGCCACATCACATACACCAGCAACAACTCGGTTCACTCTTGGTTGTTCCAAGCCGCTGCCCGTACACCGGCAACAACTCGGTTCACTCTCAGGGTTCCGAGCCACTGCCCGTACACCGGCAACAACTCGGTTCACTCTCAGGGTTCCGAGCCACTGCCCGTACACTAGTAGTGACTCGGTTCACTCTCGAAGGTTCCGAGATACTTCTCGTACACCGACAGTGACTTGGTTAACTCTTGGTGGTTCCATGCCACTTCATGTGCACTGGCAGCATCTCTGTTCAATCTCGCTTGTACACCAGCAATGACTCATTTCACTCTCGGCTGTTTGGAGCCGCTGCCTGTACATTAGCAGCGACTCAGTTCACACATGGCGATTCAAAGCCGCTACATGTACATCGGCAGCGCCTTTGTTTCCCTTTTGGCAGTTCCGAGCTGTTGCCCGTACTTCGGCAACAACTCAGTTCACTCTCGGTGGTTCTGAGCCGCTGCCCGTACACCAGCAGTGACTCGATTCCAACTTGGCCGTTCTGCACCACTACCTGTACACCAATAGCGACTCGGTTAACTCTTGGCAGTTCCGAGCCACTGTCGGTACACCGACAGCGACTCGATTCACTCTCGGTGGTTCTGAGTTTATGCCCATACACCGGCTGTGACTCGGTTCACTCTTAGCTATTCCGAGCCACAGCTTGTACACCGCCAGCGACATGGTTCACTCTCGGCAGTTTCGAGAGGCTGTCGGTGCTCCGGCTGCAACTCGGGTCACTCTCGGTGGTTTCGAGTTGCGGCCTGCACACAAACAGCAACTCGGTTCACTCTCAACTATTCTGAGCCGCAGCTTGTACACCGGCAACGACTCGATTCACTCTCAACGGTTCCAAGCCGCTGCCCGTACTTTGCTAGCGACTCAGTTCACTCTCGGCAGTTCCGAGCCACTTCCCGTGCTCCGACAGCAACTCAGTTCACTCTCGACGATTCCAAGCCACTGCCTGTACACGGCCAAGGACTCGATTCATTATCGACAGTTCAGAGCAGCTACCGGTGCTCCTGCAGTGACTCAGTTCACTCTAGGTGGTTCTGACCCGCTTCCTGTACACCAACAGCAACTCGGTTCACTCTCGACAGTTTCAAGCGGCTTCCCGTACCCGAGCAGTGACTCGGTTCACTCTCGGTAGAACTGAGCCACTTCCCGTGCTCTAGCAGCAACTCAGTTCACTCTAGGTGGTTCCGACCCGCTTCCTGTACACCAACAGCAACTCGGTTCACTCTCGACAGTCCCAAGCTACTTCTCGTACCCGAGCAGCGACTCGGTTCACTCTCCGCATTTCCAAGTCACTGCCCGCACACTGATAACCACTTGGTTCACTCTCTACGGTTCAGAGTCGCTACCCATACACCTTCAGCGGCTTGGTTCACCCTCGGCGATTCCAAGTCACTAGTTGTACTGCGACAGTGACACGACCCACTCTCGACGGTTCCAAGCCTCTACCTGTACACCGACAGCGACTCGATTCACTCTCGACGATTCCAAGCCGCTGCCTGTACTTCGCTAGCGACTCGATTCACTCTCGACAATTACGAGCCACTTCCTGTGCTCTGACAGCAACTCGGTTCACTCTTGACGATTCCAAGCCGCCACCTATACACGACCAAGGACTCGGTTCATTATCGGCGGTTCTGAGCAGTTATTGGTGCTCCTGTAGTGACTCGGTTCACTCTAGGTGGTTCCGACCCGCTGTCTGTACACAAGCAGCAACTAGGTTCACTCTCGACAGTTTCGAGTTGCTTCCTATAAACGGGCAGCGACTCGGTTCACTCTTTGCATTTTTAAGTCGCTGCTCATACACCGGCAGCCACTCGGTTCACTCTCGACGGTTCAAGGTCGCTACTAGTACACTTTCAGTGGCTTGTTTCACTCTTGGCTGTTCCGAGTCACTACTTGTACACCGGCAACGACTCAGTCACTCTTGGTGGTTTTGAGCCGCTGCCCATACACTGGCAGTGACTCGGTTCACACTCAGCCGTTCCGAGCCACGGCCCATACACCAGCAGTGACTCGGTTCACTCGCGGCTGTTCTGAACGGTTGCCTATACACTAGCAACGACTCAGTTCACACTCGGCTGTTTAGAGTCATTGCCTGTACTTCAACAGTGACTCGGTTCACTCTCGACGGTTCCATGCCACTACCCGTACTTTGGCAATGACTCGGTTCACTCTCGAAGGTTCCAAGTCGCTGTCCATACACCGACCATGACTCGGTTCACTCTCGGCGGTTCCGAGCCATTGCACGTACACCGGCAGTGTCTCGATTCAATCTTAGTAGTTCCGAGCCACTGTCCAAACTTTAGCAGTGACTCGGTTTAATCTCAGAGATTCCACACCACTACCGGTACATTGGCAGCGACTAGGCTCGCTCTCGCCAATTTCAAGTTGTAGCCTGTACACCGCTAGCGACTTGGTTCACTCTCGGTAGTTCCAAGCCACTGCACGAACACCGGTAGCACCTATGTTCACTCTTGGTGGTTCCGAGCCACTGTCCGTACTTCGGCAGTCACTCGGTTTAATCACGGAGGTTCCACACCACTGCCTGTACATTGGCAGTGACTCGGCTCACTCTCGCCGATTTTGAGTCACTGCCTGTACAACACCAGCGACTCGGTTCACTCTTGGCTGTTCCGAGCCGTTGCATGTACACTGGCAACAACTCAGTTTACACTCAACTGTTTGGAGCCGCTGCCTGTACATTAACAACGACTCGGTTCACTCTCGACGATTCCGAGCCGCTACCCGTGCTTCAGCAATGACTTGGTTTACTCTTAGGGGTTCCGAGTCGCTGCCCATACACCGACCTTGACTCGATTCACACTCGGCAGTTCCCGAGCCACTGCACGTACACTCAAAGCGCCTCGGTTCATTCTCAATGGTTCGGAGCCGCTGTCCGTACATAGAAAGTGACTCGGTTCAATCTCAGAGGTTCCACACCATTGCCTGTACACTAGCGGCGACTCGGCTAACTCTCACCGGTTTCGAGCCGCTGCATGTATACTGCTAGTGACTCGGTTAACTCTCGGCATTTCCGAGCCACTGCTTGTGCTTTAGTGGCGACTCGGTTCACACTCGGTGGTTCGGAGTGACTACGTGTTCACTGCCAGCAGCTCGGTACACTTGGCGGTTCCGAGAATCTACCGGTACTCCGGCAACGACTCAGTTCATTATCGGTGGTTTCAAGCCACTGCCTGTACACCGACAGCAACTCGGTTCACTCTCGACATTTCTGAGCCACTGCACGTACACCGGTAGCCACTCGGCTCACTCTCGGCAGTTTCGAACCGCTGCTTGTACACCGCCAGCGACTCAGTTCACACTCGGTGGTTTGAAACTGCAACCTCTACATCAGCAATGACTCGGCTAACTCTCACCAGTTTCTAGCCGCTGCTTGTACATTGCCAATGACTCGGTTTACTCTTGGCGGTTCCAAGCCACTACTTGAGCTCCGGCAGCGACTCAGTTCACTCTCAGTAGTTCTGAGAGGCTTTTGGTGCTCCGGCAATGACTCAGTTAACTATCGGTGGTTTTGAGCCACTACCTGTATACCAACAGCAACTCGGTTCACTCTCAATAGCTCCGAGTTGCTGCCCGTACACCGGTAGCCACTCGGCACACTCTTGGTGGTTTTGAGCCGCTACCTGTACACCGCTAGTGACTCGATTCACTCTCGGTGGTTCCAAGCCGCAGCCTGTGCTTCGGCAGCGACTCAGTTCACTCTCGGTGGTTTCGAGCCACTGCCTGTATACTGGCAACGACTCGGCTCACACTCGGCTGTTCGGAGCCGCTGCCTATACATCAGCATTGACTCGGTTCACTCTCGACGGTTTCGAGCACCTATCGGTACTTCGACAATGTCCTGGTTCACTCTCGGATGTTCCAAGTCGCTGCCCGTACACTCGAAGCGCCTCGGTTCATTCTCAACGGTTCGGAGCCGCTGTCCATACATAGAAAGTGACTCGGTTCAATCTTGGAGGTTCCACACCATTGCCTGTACACTAGCGGCGACTCGGCTAACTCTCACCTATTTCGAGCCGCTGCATGTACACCGCTAGTGACTCGGTTAACTCTCGGCATTTCCAAGCCACTGCTTGTGCTCCAGTGGCGACTCGGTTCACACTCGGTGGTTCTAAGCGACTACGTGTTCACTGCCAGCAGCTCGGTACACTTGGCGGTTCCGAGAATCTATCGGTACTCCGGCAACGACTCAGTTCACTATCGGTGGTTTCAAGCCACTGCCTGTACACCGACAGCAACTCGGTTCACTCTCGACAGTTCTGAGCCACTGCACGTACACTAGTAGCCACTCAGCTCACTCTCGGCGGTTTCGAACCGCTGCTTGTACACCGCCAGCGACTTAGTTCACTCTCGGTGGTTTCAAACCGCAACCTCTACATCAGCAATGACTCGGCTAACTCTCACCAGTTTCTAGCCGCTGCTTGTACATCGCCAATGACTCGGTTTACTCTCGGCGGTTCCAAGCCACTACTTGAGCTCCGGTAGCGACTCAGTTCACTCTCAGTAGTTCTGAGAGGCTTTTGGTGCTCCAGCAATGACTCAGTTCACTATCGGTGGTTTTGAGCACTACCTGTACACCAACAGCAACTCGATTCACTCTCAATAGTTCTGAGCTGCTGCCCGTTCACCGGTAGCCACTCGGCTCACTCTTGGTGGTTTTGAGCCGCTGCCTGTACATCGCTAGTGACTCGATTCACTCTCGGTGGTTCCAAGCCGCAGCCTGTGCTTCGGCAGCGACTCAGTTCACTCTCAGTGGTTTCGAGCCACTGCCTGTATACTGGCAACGACTCGGCTCACACTCGGCTGTTCGAAGCCGCTACCTATACATCAACATTGACTCGGTTCACTCTCGACGGTTCCGAGCCCCTATCGGTACTTCGACAATGACTTGGTTCACTCTCGGATGTTCCAAGTCGCTGCCCGTACACCGACCGTGACTCGGTTCACTCTCGGAGGTTCTGAGCCACTGCACGTACACCAGCAGTGACTCGGTTCACTCTCAGCGGTTCCGAGCCACTGTCCGTACTTCAGCAGCGACTCAGTTCAATCTCAGAGGTTCCGCACCACTGCCTATACACTGGCAGCGGCTAGGCTCACTATCGCCAGTTTCGAGCTGCAACCTGTACACTGCCAGTGACTCGGTTCACTCTCGGCGGTTCCGAGCCACTGTCCGTACATTGGCAGCGACTTGGTTCAATCAAAGAGGTTCCGCACCACTGCATGTACACTAGCAGCGACTCGGCTCACTCTCGTCGGTTTCGAGCCACTGCCTGTACAGCACCAGTGACTCGGTTCACTCTCAACAATTTCGAGCCGCTGCCTATACATTGGCAACGACTTGGTTCACACTCTGCTGTTTGGAGCTGCTGCTTGTATGTCTGCAGCGACTCGGTTCACTCTCGACGGTTCCGAGCCGTTACCCGTACTTTGGCAATGACCTGGTTTACTCTTGGGGGTTCCGAGTCGCTACCCTTACACCGACTATGACTCGGTTCACTCTAGGAAGTTCCAAGCCATTGTACGTAATTCGGCAACGACTCCATTCAATCTCAGAGGTTCCGCACCACTAGCTGTAAATTGGCAGCGACGCCGCTCACTCTCGTGGGTTTCGAGCTGCTGCTTGTATGCCGCTAGAGACTCGGTTTACTCTCGTTTGTTCTAAGCCGCTGCCTGTGCTCCGACAGTGACTCGGTTCACTCTCGGCGGTTCCAAGCCACTACTTGTACACTGCTAGCAGCTCGGTACTCTCGGATGTTCCGAGAGGCGGCTGGTGCTCTGGTAACGACTCGGTTCACTCTCAGTGGTTCCGAGCCCCTGGTTGTACACCGACAGCAACTTGGTTCACTCTCGACAATTCTGAGCCGGTGCCCGTACACCGGTAGCCACTCGGCTCACTTTCAGTGGTTTTGAGCCGCTACCTGTACAACGCCAGCGACTCGGTTCACTCTCGGTGGTTCTGAGCCGTAGCCTGTGCTCCGACAACAACTCGGTTCACTCTCGCCAGTTCCAAGCCACTGCCTATACACTGGCAACGACTCGGCTCACACTCAGCTGTTTGGAACCGTTGCTTGTACATCAGCAGCAACTCGGTTCACTCTCGACAGTTTCAAGCCGCTACCAGTACTTCGTCAACAACTCGGTTCACTCCTGGAGGTTCGGAGTCACTGCCCGTACACTGGTCGTGACTCGGTTCACTCTTGGAGGTTCCAAGCCGCTGCACGTACACCGGCAGTGCGTCAGTTCACTCTCAGCGGTTCCGCGCCGCTGCACGTACACCGACAGTGCGTCAGTTCACTCTCAGCGGTTCCGCGCCACTGTCCGTACTTCAGCAACGACTCGGTTCAATCACAGAGGTTCCGCACCACTACCTATACACTAGCAACAACTAGGCTCACTCTCGCCTATTTGGAGCTACAGCCTTTACACCGCTAGTGACTCGGTTCGCTCTCGGTAGTTCTGAGCCGCTGCACGAACACTAGCAGTGCCTCGATTCACTCTCGGTGGTTCCGAGCCACTATCCGTACTTCGGCAGTGACTCGGTTCAATCACAAAGGTTCTGCACCACCACCTGTACACTGGCAGTGACTCGACTCACTTTCACCGGTTTCGAGCTGCTACCTGTACAGCGCTAGCGACTCGGTTCACTCTTACGAGTTCTGAGCCGTTGCTTGTACACTGCCAACGACTTGGTTCACACTCAACTGTTTGGAGCCGCTGCCTCTACATCAACAGCGACTCGGTTCACTCTCGACGGTTTCGAGCTGCTACCGACCCTTGGGCGATGAGGAAAATCATGAAAATCGTGAAATTCTCGACAAGCGTCTCGCAAAACAGCGGCAATCCAAGAAAATCAAAAAGGGGAAAATAATCCTTGTTTCAAAACCATGTCGGCCTTGTAAGCCTTTTACTGTACGCCCTCGGGCGATGGAAAACCAAAACAGGTGAAAACCACGGAAAACCCGAAAAACGAGGAGAAGGTTAAGCTTGGAACATAGCTAGAAAGCGTGCACCAAGCCAGGAAGAAAAGACGGGAAAAAAATCGTGCAAAAAGATGCAAAAAGTATGCAAAATGCAAGCATGAGTGTAAATTTGAAGAATGCAGGGGGTTTTGTGCAAAAACCCAAATCCGAGGAAAATCGGAGTCCAAAAGCCCAAATCATCGGAAAACACAATCCATGCATGCATGCCAAATCTAGGGCCAAACGGGTGTCCCTAGTGCAAGCGAAGTACTCTAGGGGGCTGAATGCAAATTACCTACTAATGCGTGCATGCATGTCAAATCAGCACAAAATCAGGGTGAAAGTGCAATAAAATGCCTCAGAAATGATTTAGAAATGTTTCAGGGGCAAAACGGTCATTTTACCCCAGAAAACAGCAAAACAGTGCAATAAGAATGAAGTCTAGGGGCTAAACTGCAAAATGCCCAGCTAACAAAGCATTTAGAAAGAGTTCTGAAGAAAACAGAGGGCAAAAAAGTAATTATCACCGAGATATCAGGCATGTAGAAGGAATTCAGCAAAACATGAGGTCTAAAATGCAAATTACCCAAGAAAACAGGTATCAGGAAAGTTTTTAAAGATGTTTAGGGTATTTTGTGCAATTTAACCACAAATCAGTGCATTCAGAGAGGTTTCTGGAAAATACAGGGGGCTTCATGTATTTAAACTAGTTGAAAATGCCCATTCAGAAACATTTACAGAAAACATAGGGGCTTGCATGCAATTTTCACAAGAAAAATGAACTGCTGGAAGCATTTGTGAAAACATAGGGTCTATTATGCAATTTTCACAAGAAAAATGAACTGTTGGAAGCATTTGTGAAAACATAGAGTCTAACATGCAATTTGTCAGAAACAAAACACATTTTAAAACTCTGGAGGGCTTTTACGCAATTTGCTAACTCTGAAAACATTACTTAAAAAGTTCAGGATAAAACATGTAATATTTTCAGTCAAAACTATATTCAAACATTTTTAGAAAAATTACAGAAGGACCTATATGCGATGAATGGACCTACATGTAATTCTAGAAGGACTTATATGCAATGAAAACTACTTTTTCTGAATTTTATGTTAATATGCATGATATTTTTTATTTTC
>JAMKQA010004309.1:0-12890 GCA_024699735.1 Posidonia australis | reverse complement strand
GCGTACGAGGGTGCCTAACACCTTCCTCGTACGTAACAGGGATCTTTACCCATATTTCTGGTTTACAAAGACCTTTTCCATTGTTTTTGCATGATTTTCATGTTTTATATGGTTTTCCTCGTCTCCCATTTGAATAGACTAGGTGGCGACTCCTACATTTGCATATATTTTATTTTTGCCGTGACTTTGTCGACTTTCGCATATTTTGCCATTCTCGCCGACATGGTTACAACAAGAAATATAAAAAAAGGGGGAAAAAGTGGATTTGTTTTCCAAGATCCATGAAAATAGCCTGTAAAGACATCTTATTGAAAGCTAGTGGAAGAACCATTGGGAGCGATGGAATAACTCTGCCTGGATTCTAAAGTTTGCATTCTGAGGTGTTAAGCGCCAATACTTAAGCGTCTAATGTTGAACGCGATATCTACAACATCTTACACTCCCAATTTGCCATTTAGTTCATTTGTAATTAGTTGATCTTGCAATTAGCCAAGTTTGGACACTACAATCATTTAGATGACAAGGAGGGTTTGCCAAAGGTATGTAATAATTCTAAGCATTGTTTGCATGGACAAATTGAACTTTTAGGAGGTGAAAGCTTACAGGATTGTTAGACGCTAACAGTTTGAGTGTCTTCTATTAGATGCCGCAGATCTTGCGTCTTACACTTTCTATATTGAACTCAAGCCTAATCAATAGGGAACTAAGCCAAATGGCGAAATCCGAGAGCAATCAATCAGATACAGCCAGTATGCCTATGGAGGAACCTATCCTGAAGTTATTCCATCCAACCACTCGAGAGGAACTGGATCCCGACTCGACCCAATATCAAGCCTTGTTCCCTTCATTTACAGTGACGCCAACCACCCTAGTCTATCGGGGATGGCAAATCAATAAAATGATGATCTTCATCATGATCAATACCTCCTTGGTGAAGGACTGCGATGGCCTGTTGCAAACCACAACCTTAAAGGTCTATACCAGGGACAGCTCGGAAATGCAGTGCCAGACACAGAACACTAGGGGCAGAGAAACGACCCAAATGAAGAACTTCAAACAAAGGCAAATTCTTTGTTCTTTGAGCAACCACAACAACTGCCACATGGCAAGTGTAGAGAAAGAGTCAATCCACTTTTCTCCAGTCAACCAGATTGGAATGTCCATCATTAGGATCCTCTTCAGTCGTATGCAAACCAGACATCAACTTTTCAAGCCAATGGCGGATTCAATAACTTAGAAGAAATGAGGAAGATTTTGAATTCTTTAGGGGTTCTGACACAAGCTCCCCCAACCTTTGACATGAGTAAATTCTCCTCATTCTAGCTCCCTCCTAGCTTCAAGTACCCAAAGACGCCCAAGTTTGATGGGACCACCAATCCATATAGCCACATCATGCGATTCTAAGTGGAGTTAGCCCCATACTTTCATGACTTGGGGCTCATTATATACCTCTTCTTTTACTCATGAGAAGGAGAACCCATGGATTGGTTCCTCACTCTCTCTAGAGATGACTCGGTAGCTTCGACATTATTAAGGAATGCTTCTCGGCCAAGTATCAACATAGGATTGACTAGAAGCCAACTTTTCATGACTTGAGTAGAGAGATTATGAAGCCAGGTGAAGAATGGGTCACCTTTGCAAACAGATGGAGCGAGATGGCTGCCAGATCAGAGGTTCAGACATCCTAGAGAGGCAAGTGGTCTAGACAATGATTGCAAACTCAACTGGGCTGATGAAAAGAGGACTGGCAAATGCGTACTATCCATCCATAACTACACTTTACGAGGTGGCTACTTTTGTGAAGGAAAATATGCATGAATTCCAAGAGATAGAGCCAATGTATCATGTCCAAGCTGGAAAGCCAAAGTAGTGGGACCAATCTCCTTAGATGCAATATCATCATCAGAATGGCAATGATAGGGGCAACCACCATTATGAAACTCCACGGTAGTAGTCGAAAGGACTTAGACGTGCAAGCTATCCTCCCATCCTGGTCACATTACCAGACATGTTTCAAGAAATTGTTAAAGCCTAGGCAATTAACTTCTTGCCTCGAAGACTAGAGGGAAGAAACTACGATAGAAATAAATAGTGCCTGTTCCACAGAAGACATGGGCATAATTTAGAAGACTATTGGGTTTTTAAGAACATCGTCTATGACTGGGTCAAGGAAGGTAGAATCGAGTGGGTTGCCCTAATAGAAAAGATCAAGGGACGTGTGACATCTGGGCTTGATTATCCATTTTAATTGTAAACCATGTAATTAATTGTTATATTGCTTAAATGGTTTATTAATGGATAATCTGTTGATTTTGGGTGTGTGAGCTTGTGGTTGGTTTTCTATGCACTTGTTTGTGATCTGAGACCAATGTGGAGTCCGGTTTGAGGATGCACAGTCGCCTCAGTTTGCGTGCCTGTATTTTCTTCCTTTCTTTTCCTTCTTTTTCTCCTTTCTTTTCCCTTTCCTCTCACAAGCCCGCACCATTTTTCCGTCTTCTTCCTTCCCTTTCCCCAACCCCTGCCACCAACGACGCCAGCCCGTGCCTCGCTATCTCTTCTGTCGCGATGGGCGGCCGACGCGACGGGGGTGGGAAAGAGGATAAAGGGAGGCTACGGTGTGCGAAGAGTGGAGGAGGTGACCGAGAGAGGAGAAGAAAAAGAGGAATGACACGCAACTGAGGAGGTGGTGAGCCGCTCGTGTGTCCCACCGGTGCCAGGAGGCTTCACTGGGGTGCAAGAAGGTTCGCCAGAGTGCAGGGAGGGTCACTGGAGGGCTGATCCAGGTAGGCGACCCCTTTCCCTTCCTCCATTCAGTGTTTCATTAACGATGGGTTAATTGCATGAAAATTGAGATAAATGCATGAAACAAATTGTGGAAAAATCATGAAATGAATGGTAATGTGTTATATAGCATGAGAATATAGATATCATGCAGTTAGGATTGGCTTTTGTGGGGGAAATGTAATTTTGGGGTTGAAGGCTACAGTAGCCGTTCTTGAGCCCCTTCCTCTTATGAACTGTGTGGTGGATGGAATCATGAATGGTTTGAGTTGTTTTGAAGTAGACTCAAGGGTCTACACCCCATGATTTATTGATGATTTATGATGGATGTTTGGGGGGTCCGATCGGGACACCCACATGGGCGATTTTTCACCGTCCAGAACAGGGGTGTGCCCTGTCTGCGAGGAATTTGGTATGCTGAATTTATTTGGTATGCCGAAATCCTGGCAGATTAAGCCAGATCCTAGGTTTCGGTAGACCGAAATTCTCCGGTAGACCGAAATCCTCCGGTCGATCGAAACAGGTGATTTCGGTATATCAAAGATATTTAGTATACCAAAACAGGGAATTTCGGTATGCCAAACTGGAGATTCGGTTTACCGTTTTTGCCCTGAACCTGGTATACTTAAATATGGATTTAAATGAATGATAAATGGTTTTAAAGGCATGTTGAGCATATGTTAATAATGTTTTCCCCATGCAATGACATGGAGGAATGTGGCACCCAAATAAGTAGATTTGGGCGTGGTTTTGGGCTTTGACCCCATAAATGAATGAAACAGATGATTTTGTGTGGTTTTGGGCATGAGACCCAATTTATGATTGTAAGCATTGTTTTCATGGCTTGAGTTGGGACCCCAGTGGAGGGTCAAGTGTTGCAAGGAAATAGAGTCCTGCAACGAAAAGAATGAAATGGAAAATGGTTTTGAAAAGACACGACTTTGGTTGCCGAGCTTGAGATTGTGTAAGCTAAGTCTGGGTTTTTATACCTAGTTGTTCGGGTCACTGACGGTGTAGACTGAGCTTGGGTCGTTGTTCCTAGTTATTCGGATCACTGAGCTCGTAATAGTGTAGGCTGAGCCTAGGTTTTTGAGCCTAGTTGTTCAGGTCACCGACGGTGTAGACTGAGCCTAGGTCATTGGACCTAGTTGTTCAGGTCACCGATGGGATGTCAGATAGAGACGTATCCTTGTGCACATATGAAAATGAAATTGAGGCCACTTGGCCGAGGTGGTGACATCCCGTATGGGGAATTTCACTGCGGCAATGCAGAACGGTAGGGGAAAGGATGTCCTCGCCTACTGCTTGTGTACCTGGTTACCCTTGATCAAGGTAACAACAATAAAGAAAAGTGGAAATGAATAATGAAAAAGAAATGTGATTTGGTCAGGATTGGACTTATGAAATAGTCCTAAAATCTTGAAATGAAATAATGATGATGTTTTTACCAGTTGCCAGCCTGTATTTATGATTTGGTTTTAAGCCCATGAGGCATTGTGTTTTAGGCTGGATCTAGTCAGAAATGTGAATTTGAGTGTGTGATTTTGGGAAGAAATCCCAAGTATTGAAAAGGATATGTTTTGGAAAATGAATCTCAAATGTTTTGAAAGAAAATGCAAAGGTGTGTTTTGAAAGAGAATGTGGTCTTGGAATGAGTTCCCAAATGTTTTGAGAAAGAAAAGAAACATGGCTTTTGAAAGAGCATGGATTTGGGATTGAATTCCGAAATGATTTCCAGTAAAAGAAAAGAGGATTTTCAAAAAAGAAAACCAAGTTTTGAAAAAATAAAAGTAAAGAGTTTTTACGGTTTTGCCGAGATTTTGTGGTTTGTATGTTTGGGGCGCGTACTGGGTGACTTAGATGTCACTCACGCGTGCTTATGTGGTTTTCAGGTGCAGACCGCGTGCAACTGAGTTTCGGTGCAGGAGTTGGAGCTTCTAGCCACACATTGTGATCCTGAAGGTCAGCCTTAGTTACAGTTATTTAATGTTTCTGTAATTAGTGTAATTATGCTTGATATTGTGTTTTAGTGGTGTGCCCATGATTGGGGTGTTATAGGACACCATCAAGTGTAAAGCCAGTCTATCAAAGACAATCAGGAGGAAGTCTCTATTGATGGAGGCTACACTAGGGGCAGTCCCCCAATTCTTGTAAATAAATTTTACTTTTCTTTTCCTATTTTTCTTTTGTTTATGGAAAATACGTAAATAAAACATCCTTTTCCTTCATAAAGTAATACAAATAAAAAAAATAGTGTAAAAAAGAAGAAGAAGAGTAAAGCAAAAACCTAATGAGAAGGAGGCCTTACTACAGAAGTATGAGTAATTTAGACCAAACTGGGAAGGACCATACTTGGTGATTAAGCCATATCAGGGCAACACCTATTGTTTGGCCAGAGAGGATGACACTAGGCTTGAACATCTCTGGAATGCACGATACCTCAAAAGGTGTTACTCTTGACATGCATACTAGGCTTATAAACTAACCAAGCTTGCGAACCAATTGTCTCACAAGCCTTAGGAACCTTGTCTGTAGCTTCACCTCACGAACACATTGTAGGAAAAGGGATTAAGGGTCTGACACTGAGATGGAGGTAAGCCTTCAAGGATTCCCCTCCGATCCATGAATAACAAGTCTACACACTTTCCTAGAGCTGGACATGCTACTCTAACGTAAATCTTAGTAAATTGTGATTAAGTAGATGTCCAAGGCTAAGCCTAGCAGCACAAAAAAGGGGAATGCATCTAAACTAAAAGAAATGATTCAGTCTATCAATAATAAATATCCATTGACCGAACATTTAAAACAGGGATGAGACCACTAATGCTTGGTAGGTGCTACCATAGCATAAATCTCAATGAACAATGATAGGCAGACATTTGCTAAAAGAAAAGTGAAGAGAACAAAAAAGAGAGAAAGAAAGGAAAAGATGACAACAAATAAGCTATCCATGGACCAAAATAAAGAGAGAAGGGAAAAGATAGCAACAAAGAAGTTGTTCAAAATGAAATGAATGAAAAGACGACAGTAAAGAAACTGTCCAGAGTCAAAACAAAAAAATTGGGAATGAAAAGTGTAGTAGGATTTGACCTTGAGCCAGAGGAGGGTTTTGAACTCCAAGTCAAGCCAAAGTCTCAACATAGGACACTACCCCTTTCTTCCCACACCCTACACTACACACTCAGAGGCAAGGAGCAGGAACTCTAGGCTAGGGGCAGCTAGTACCGAGACAAGCCTGAAGCATTTACTGACCTTAGAAATGGATAAGGGTTCTAATTGTCAAGGTTTCAACCCACATGGTTCTTTCTTCTCAGATTTGTAAAAGGGTTTCACTACTTTCTCTCAATATAAAAATCAAAATGAATGAAAACAAAGCCAAAGAAAAAAATTCAAAAAAAAAAAAGGAAAAACCAAAAATCCAAAAAAATAGTAAAAACCAAAAAACTAAAGGAAATTCAAAAAAGTAAATATAGAAAATCAAAAATTCAAAAAAAAAATAGAAAAAGAAAAACCCAAAATAAAAAGAATCCAAAAAAAATGAAAAATCAAAAATGAAGAATCAAGGTAAAATCCACCCAACTAACACCACCTCAAGAAATTGATAATAAGAATGGCCTATGATGTAAAAATCTATTTGTCTAATTGAAGATGACTATCCGAGTGGGAAAGGTCAAAACACGACGTGGGGTAAGGGGCACCCTAGATGTAATAACATTTTTGTTGAGAATTGCGTAGGAACTGATTGACAAGTGGTAGACGTAATTAATTATACGTCTTACATTAGATGCAACATTGATAGCGTCTAACAACCTAAGGCAATTAAAAAATGAAAAGGCAACGTAAGACGCTGATGCAGCCATATCTACGTCCAACACTTTTCAGCAACTTAAGTTGCTGAACTTCACTGTGGGGGCCCTAAATCCATGGACAAAATACAAAATCAACTTCTATTAGGTACATAGGCTTCTACAGGTTGAAATACACGTGAGGGTGCTGATTTCATATTTTTTGGACTTCCGAGCTAACTAGAATCGCCTATTGTTGTTTTCATGAAATCAATAATTCAATTTGGCACCGACAGCCGTGGAAATTTGATTTAAAGCTTGCTGGTGAAATCGGTCTTTATAGCCTTGTTACTTATATTTTATTACATATAAATAAGCTTGTTTCGAATTAATTTGAATTAAAGACCATTATGCGGGGGGCGTTCCCCAATTATTGGTTATTTTATCTCATTTTAAACTTTGAGAAAGGTAACTTAAAAGAAATATTTGACAAGTTTGCTAGGTATGCAGAAAACTTTTCTTCTTTATAAAAACAATTGTTCCACGAAATCACCGGGGCATACCCTTAAAATACAAGTACTGAAAAAAACAAAGAAAAGAACAACAAGCTATGGAGCACTCTCACCCTCACCCTCAAAGCTGAAAGAGGAACTATAGGAGGCTGAGATGGCTGGCGTACTGATGCACCTGAAGGAGCCAGAGAGTTGGCTCAAGAGCGATGACTGCCTGAAGGATGCCTCGGCACAATCATCGATGGTGGAGGAACTGTGCGACTTGAAACAACACCACTCTCAAAAGCATGCAACCTATAATGTCTCACCTCCCCCTCAAGCTGAGCTATAATGTCATCATTAACTCCTAGGTGTTGTAAAAAAGACAGTCAAAATATCAGTCGATATCACGAGTAGGTGTAAAAATTGAATGTGAAGCGAAACTGATTATACCACTTGAGCTCTGTTATGTTGCCTCCTCAACTCAGCAACCTCAACAGTTGAATCAGCTATTGGTGACACCCGTCCTTGCTCAGACAACCTGGTCACCTTAGCATCCCTCAGCTCCAAAGCTCGAAGGCACTACTCGGCAAGTCGGCGTGTCTCCTCCAACTACTGACCTCGAGAAACCAACTCTCTCTCAAGGCATAGGGCATGCTCTGATGCGCCCATCACAACTTGGTCTAGGTTTTGGATCTGCTCGTCCTGAAGAGCAAGCGACTCCTCTAACTGGAAGACTTGATCACTAGCTCAACAAGATAGCTCTTGCTAGAGAGTATGAATCTGCAAAAGCAAGGGCTACAATCAGGATTGGATAAGACATATAAAAGAAAATACACTATTGCACCTACCATGCCCTGAAGATGGGAAATCTCCTCAACATGATCTGGTGGCGGAGCAGAACTAGTGGAACGTTGCAACAAGAGGAAACATGCTTAGCACAAGCTCTCAAGACCAAAAGTATGCTGTAAAGGTAAAAGCAAACCTGAGAAGCAGAGGCCCGCAAATGCTTGACCTCCTCAGTCAACTTAGCTAGCAGCTTCACAAGGTCTCGCTCATGCTGGTTGTACTCGTCTGTGGTTCTCAGCTGCAAGGGGTAGATTCAAGCATGTTAGCCATCAGGAAATTCAAAATCTTAATCATAATGTTAAACCCTTACCACAATCTCCATTTGCACTTGATGGAAGCGAACGGACTCCTGTAGCTCACCCATCATCATTGACTCCACATTAGGAGTAGTGTCACCCATAGGAAGGCTCGAGCATCCTAGGAAAATGGAGCGATGGAAAACAATGAGCTCATTGAACTGAGAATCCATCTACCTATCTCAAGGCAACTCATCCTCGACAGTTGCATCGATAGGACTAGTGGAACCACCCTAAACCTAGTCCAGCAACTACGGGTCGTAAGTGTCGACCTAGTGGCGAACACGCCCTCCTCCTCCCTATGGCTCGTGCCAAACTTGGAATGGGTAAGTGTGCGGCTGAATCTGACAACACCCTAGCTAACAGAGTGCTCGACTAATTTGCTAAAAGTGGTTCCAGTAGTGGATCCAGACGTCCTGATCAAAGACAATCCGGTCACGAGCTATCTCAAAAACATCCTTATGTTCTCCCTCGACAGATGGTTGCCAAATCACCTGGAAAAATGGAAGATGAATCAGTAAACTAAGATCTCAAAGGAAACATGCATGGGAATAGAGACTAGCTAAGCAGGGACTAACATCTCAAAGAAAAGACGTCCAATGTAGCGATGCCCAGCAATCGCCTCAGGTGTACGATCAACCCAACCCCAATATGCTCCCCAAGGAAAAGGCATCCCGTCTCGGGAACCAAAGGTGGGATGGGCCTCATGAAGGAAAAATGGTCCCACAACTAAAGCTACAAGCAGAAGCAAATCATCAATCAAGTATACGAAAAATCATATATAGAAAAGCAAGCAAGTTTATTTACCTGAAAAAATGACAAGTTCTTGTATAATTGACGAGAGCTACCATCAGCAAAGCAGAAAAGGACCGAATACAAGTATGACAGGCTAGCTGCTCCCCAAGCATACTCTCCAACTTGACCCAAATCAGCGAGTAAGGGTAGGAACACCGTTGACAGTCGTAAAGAGGCATGGCTGAAAAGTAAATCCCCAAACAGACTGATAAGGAACGTGCGAAGCTGCTGGTTTGCGTCCTCCCCAGGCACTATCGTCGTCTCTCAAGAGTCTTCAACCCAATGAATTGTCGATGAAGTAAACAAAAGATGTGGCCCATACATGACAATCTGGCTCCCCACTAGATCTCCCATCATAGAAGTATAATCAAAGTGTACTAAGCTAGTCACTTGTCGACCAGTCACTCGAAGTCCTGTCAATCGAGCCATATCCTCCAATGAAAGGACGAACTCGCTAACGCTGGTCACGATTGAGCTTGTACTATGATGATACCGCTCTACCATAGACTCTAGTAGTCCCATCTCTATCTGAAAAAGAGGAATGGATAGGAAGTGCCCAAACCCCATCTACTGTAAGCGCTTATGTTGAAACGGCACCAACATATGATAGCATTGGGCAACCTGGCTCTAGTGGCAACGACTCATAGCCGGTGCCCTAGCTTGAATAGCACAAAGCATATTTTTTAGCCAATTAGCGCAAAAATGAGCTATATTGAATTGCAATACTAAAAGTTACCACTTGTCCTCTGGCTACGAGAGTAGCAGTAGCATAATCGGTGCGACATGCGTCTCTACGTGGTCCTATGGCTTGTACCTCATTGTGGGGTATGTGAGCCCGTGTGAAGTCTAAAGGAGTACCAGCAATACCCTCTGCTTCCTGAAGGACAAAATCCAAGATGTTTCGGTACCATAAGTCATCCTCAACTACCGGTGTAGCTGGCTCTACAGCAGGTCCCACAGTAGGGTCAACATAGCCACTGTCAGACTTAGTGTCCTTGCCAAGAGTGGCTGAGGAACCAGAACTCTCTGAGCCACTTGACTCAAACATATCATCCTTTGAAGTAGGAGTGGGGGAAGAAGTCCGAACAGTCGTCTCCTCGCCTATGATAATCGATACATCAGCCTCAACCTCCATCCGCACTGAGAGAGCCTCCACTACGACCGCCATAAACTCACCCACAATTGAAGTCGGGGTTGGCTCCCAGACGCTGGAAGGCAAAGGTCGATCACCCACTCAGGCCAATTTTTTTGGTCTCATATATACTTTCTCATAATGAGGCATCAATTGCAAAAGGAAAACCCAACAAGAGTTGGTCAAATGCACATTCAAAGAAAAATGGAGGAGAATTCAACAAAGAAGATTGAGAAGGAAAGTGGAGCTTACCAACGTCGATGACTATGCCCAAGTGCTGTCGGAGCTACCGTCACACCATTGGAGCTAGCCTCACATCGTTGGAGCTACCCTCACACCACCAGAGACCATACATTGCTGTCGGAACTACCAGAATCACCCGCTCTCACAAAAGCACTACTACCACCCGTGCCCTAGCCGCTAGTGTTTGTAGGAAAAAGAGGGACCCGTTGCCTTACACCAGAGAGTGCTACAGCCACCAAGGAGGATTCATCGTCGCCGGAGAAGGAGGAAAGGAGTTGAGCAAGAAAATAAGGAGAGCAGAGGGTGAGTATTGAGTTAAAAGGCCCAACACGTAAAACGCTTAACATATTGCGTCTTATGTTAGACATTGACAAAAGCAGTGTTTAATGTCAGCAAAGCATTCCAACCAATAGGCGTGTAAAATTGAATGTCATACGTTAGATGTGTTAAACTTTACGTCCAACATTTCTGGTTTAGATTCAAACTAAGTACGCTAGATTTCATGCGCTTTGTTCATTCTAGCCAACGTAATTAGTAGAGATGAGGTCAACCTCCTTTGCCTAACACTTGGGAGTATCACAGACCTCATTTTCGCTAATTTACGTGTTCTAGGACGGTGGTCTCGATGGAGAGTGTAGGCTACACTCGATGAAAGGGTACCTAACAATGACGAACTGCATTCATGTGTCAGTTTGCTCTAGATAGTGAGCCAAATTCCAGAGTCATCTCGGTATATAAATCAAAGCAGGCCGTGATGGAGGAAGCTCACTATTCAGGATCATGCATTGCATGTCAAATCGCCTTCCTTGCATTTTTGCCAGCATGCATTCATGCAAAACATCATATCACATTTTTGAGTGGTCGTCAGAGCCGGTCATCTCCCATCTTCCCAATTCCTTTTTATACTTCCTCGTCCAAGTGTAGGTCGTCTTTTCAAAATCTTTTAGGATTTCCTCGCCTAAGTACCCATTATCCTCTTTAAACTTCCTCGCTAGAGTGTCGGTCGTCATTTCAGTACCTTGTAGGATTTCCTCGTTAGAGTGTTGATTATCCTCTTTTCAGACTTCCTCACCCAAGTGCCAGTCATCTCCTCAATATCCTTTATTCAAATCAGTTTCTTCAAGTGACGCTTGAAGACATGTATCTCAAATCCGAAACGCTCGAGTGTTAGATCCCTTATCCAACTAGATCCTTTATTCTGATCAGATCCCTTAGGTAACGCCTGAGGCAATATCCTTCATTTGGCCCCTCAGCTTACACCTAAGGTAGTGTCCTTTCATTTGACCTCTCAGGTTATGCCTACGGTGGTGTTTTTCCAATTAGACTCCTCGAATTACGCCTGAGGAAGTGTCCTTCTAGTTTAACCTTCAGATTACGTATGAGGTTTTGATCTCTTAATTGGACCCCCTCGGGTTATGCCTGAGGTAGTGTCCTTCTAGTTTGACCTCTAGGTTACGCTCGAGGTCTTGATCCTTCAATTTGACCTCCTCAGGTTATGCCCTAGGTAGTGTCTTTCTAGTTTAACCTCCAAATTACGCTTGAGGTTTTGATCCTCCAATTTGATCTCTCAGGTTATGTCTGAAGCAGTGTCTTTCCAGTTTGACCTTCAGGCTACGTCTAAGGTTACGTCCCTTCATTTAACCTCTTAGGTTATGCTTGAGGCAGTGTCTATCCAATTTGACTCCTTGGGTTATGCCCGAGGAAGTGTCCTTTTAGCTTGACCTCCAGGTTATGTCTGAGGTTTTGATCCTTCATTTGACCCCTAGGGTTATGCTTGAGGTTTTGATCCTTCATTTGACCTATCGGGTTACGTGCTGAGGTAGTGTCCTTCATTTGATCTGAGGCAATGTCTTTCCAATTTAACCTATCAGGTTACGTGCTAAGGCAATGTCCTTTTTGTTCGACCTACAAGTTACGTTTGAGGTTGTGATCCTTCAATTTGACCCCCTCAGGTTACGCTTGAGGACATGTTTCTCACATCAGACTCTTCGAGTGTTGGATCCTTTATCCAACTCGATCTCTTATCCCGTCTGGTGGCAGTAGGTGCTGGATCTCATTCCTCCTTTAAAACCCCTGAGTCGTACAACATGAGAATATTGTCAAGCCTTGAAGTTAGTTTCGTGCCAAAACCATTTTCAAAAAGGGGCAATCTGTAGATATCACGTTTTGGCACTTCTTTATCTTTATAAGGTCTCATTACATCATAGCATGCTCCATTCATTTTTAAAAGCTTTTTGCTCAACCCAACTGCTCTCTGATAGCCCATTTGCCAATTTGGGTCTGTAGACACCCTGATTTTGAGGTGACCCAGGAATGAGTGTCCCTATGTTGCTTTGGATGCGATCAGCCCTTAAACCTAGCCCCAAGCCTATTAGCAAGCCAGAACCCAGAAATCTGTGAGGTAGCTGGGCGCACCAAGTTGGCGCACCAAGGTGGCGCACCTAAGTGGCGCACCAAGGTGGCGCACCAAGGTGGCGCACCAAGCAGGCGCCCAGCCGTTTCCAGAGTGCGACTGTTG
>JAMKQA010004308.1:0-12426 GCA_024699735.1 Posidonia australis | reverse complement strand
GTTAAAACACAATCATTATTTTATTTTAGGATTTTAGGTCCATTCATAAGTCTAATCCTAACCAAACCACATTTCTTTTTCATTTCTCGAAATCACATTCTTTTCTTATTCATTTCCACTTTTTCTTTATTGATGTTACCTTGATCAGGGGTAACCAAGTACACAAGCAATAGGTGATGACACCATTTCTCCTACCTCTCTGCACTGTCGCGGTAAAATTCCCCATGCGGGATGCCACCGCTCCGACCAACCGGCCTCAATCTCTTTCATATATGCACGGGGATACGTCTTTATTTGACATCCCATCGATGACCCGAACAACTAGGTTCAATGACCTAGGCTTAGCCTACACCGTCTCATGCTTGGCAACTACAGTCGTATCTGACAATTGGTTTTATTAGACCCTCACAGTCCTACCACATTGTCGACACCAACCCCTGTGGTTCCTCAACTCATTATTAGTGTTATATTTTCAAAATCCTTTAAGTTTTCCTTTTCAAAACCATTACCAATTCATTCTCTTGGTTGCAGGAATCTTTTCCCATGCAACACCTGACCCTCATCTGGGGTCCCAACTCAAAATCATGAAAAACCATGCTTTAGAAACATAAATTGGGTCACATGCCCAAAACCACACATTAAATTACTTTTATTCATTTTTAGGGACTCAAACCCAAAATCATTCCCCAAATTTACTTATTTGGGTTCCATATCCCTCAATATTATTTACATGGGGAAAATGCCATTAACACAAGCTCATTGTCCCTTTTAAAATATTTTGCTTTCATTTTATAATTACATTTATATTTGCTAGGACTAGGGCAAAATCGGCAGACCGAAAACCAGGTTTGGTACATCGAAAATCCCAGGTTCAGTACACCGAACATTTTCGGTATACCGAAAACCCCTATTTCGATCGATCGGGTGATTTCGGCCTACCGAAACCAAGTATCCTGGCTTAATCTGATAGGAATTCGGTATGTCGAACCCAGTTCGATATGCCGAATTACTCGCGACCACGGCACCTCCCCTGTTACAGTTGATGAAATCACCGGAAGTGGGAGCCTCCGTCAGACCCCTCAAACAAGCACCACAAAATACCAATAAATCATGGGGTGTAGACTCTTGAGTCTACTTCAAAACCCCCCTAAACCATTCGTCAATCCATTCACTATACAATTCACACAAAAATCATAAAGTGATTAAGCTCGTATGAAACTACTGTAGCATACATCCCTAAAATCCATAGAAATCCACCAAATTTCATTCTAATCGTATGATTTCTACATGTTCATTTTATTTATCACATTCCCATTCATTCTACAATTTTACATGCATTTTACACCAATTTCATGCATTTAACATATTAAACTAAAACCGTATAACGGAAAAGGGAAGGGGAAGAAAGGGGGCAGCGTACCTCCTCCGACGAGCCTCCCCAACTCCAGTAAGCTCCTCCTGCCCCGGTGAAGCCTTTTCCCCACTGGTGGACCATGACTCGGCACTCCTCTAGTTTGCGCACCTTCCTTCCTTTCCCTCTCTCTCTCTCTCTCTCTCTCTTGGCTGCATTCCCTCCACCTTCTCCTCCTTATCTCCTCCTCCTCCTCCCGCGTCACGCTAGCCTCCCGTCTCATCGCCCTTGCATTGGAGGGAATGGAGTGGCACAGGCCGACGTCGTAGGTGGCACAGGTCTGGGGAAGAAGAGGAGGGAGACGAAGATGGTGGAATCATGTGAGGGAGAGAGAAAAAAAGAGAAAGAAAAGGAAAAAGATTGGCATGCAAACCGAGGCAACTATGCATCCCCAAACCGGACTCCACATTGGTCCCAAATCACAATCAGGTGCACAGTGAGACAACCAAATCCTAACAATCATAAGAAATAAAATTATCCATTAATAAATCATTTATACAATATTACAATTAATTACAAGGTTTACTATTGAAAATGGATAATCAGGCCCAAGTGTCACATCTCAAAACACAATGATACATTGACGCAACAATAACGCCACATAGGCCCAGCACCATGGTCTCCTCTAGACCAAAACCACTGAGCCACTGCTTCAAAACACAATGCCATACTAGCACAGCACCACGGCCTCCACTAGCAAACAACGTGTCGTACTATCTGACGCCAAGTAGTCAACATTGGCTAGAAGCAGTCCACCGAAGAGCAACCACAACGTTTGCACTGCCACAAACCCATCACCTTGTGAGGAGCAATTCCGTCCCAAGTCCTCCCACCTGGAGAACCCTCGTAAAACCAAGCCCACCTAGGAAGGCTACTCACCCCTCCTGGACAAGTTGTCTTGTCACTCAGAACGAACTATAAGGTACGCCTATTAGCATCCTCAACTCGGTATCAAGGACAACATGAGCATCACACCTCTACACAGGGATGGTACCCCAAACCACAACCATCAACTCAACAAAACACACGAACCTCAACAACCATAACCACCAACTCAACAAAACACACGGACTTCAACCTAGCCAGTAGCTCACGATCCTAGGGGAATCGTCCTTCCCTGAAGGTCGACCAAAAGCCTTAGTCTCTTGGTCCCACAAAATTACAAAATACTTGGACCTCACCCTAAGTAAACGACTCACGACTCCAAAGGTATTACTCATCTCTGGAAGCTGGCCGAAAGAATCGGTCTCTTAGTCCCTAGAAATCCTTTCTCAAAACCATTTGCAAATCTATGTATTCTCTTTCCAAAATTCTTTAGAAAATCATTAAATATCCATTCAAAAATTTCACAAAATACCGTGCCCATAATCGGCACCAAAACCAAAATCCAAAACATAACCTTGACACCTTCTTTGTTAGGCCTAGGAATCATAACTTGGAAGCGCTTGAGTTCCAGAGCACCTTGCTCGACCCACGACGACAACTCAAGCAAAACACCCAACAAAAGCGTCATCTAGATATCAAACTCACTCAAAAGACACCACACTAGAACAACCACAACCAGAACTCTATGCTCTGGTCCCTAGATGTAAGACACCTATTGACTCATGTGTCTCGGGAGCACAGCCAGATCAGAGTCAAACACCAGGCACAGTGCCACTGAATACTACATTCAGTGCACCACACACAAAACCACACAAGCCCTAGACCAAGAGATGATATCATAATCCTTAAAGTCTAATGTAATCATTAGGGAAAGACTTAATATCTCTAAGTCATACAATCTTTTATTTACCCACACTCTAGGTGGAATCTTACTAATTCATTTTAGACAATCCCTAAGTCATTCTAAGGATTATCCTAATCATTTAAGTCATTATATTTATTACTCCAAGATTAACATATATATATATATATATATATATATATTAATCAACACATTAATTATATAAGTATAAGGGTCCAAGTTTGGTTTAGTATACTGAACATAATCGGTCAATCGAACTAGGGCTTAAGGGACCAATTTGGCAGACCGAAAAAGAAACGGTCGACCGAATTCTCCTAATCTCATGTGCAGAACATGACCGATCGATCGGACCAAGTGCAGCGTCAACACCCAACACCCAGAACGACAGGCCGAAAAAATTCGATCAACCAAAACAAGGGTTAAGGGGACATTCTGGAAGCCTAAAACGACATACCAAAATAATTCGACATACTAAACCAAGCGATCCAAGTGCACCTAAAGACGGGACCCAATGTTCGAACCCTACAAATAAGCCACAAACCACCCAAGCAATATATCGAAATGAAGATCTCTATAAGATCTTCCAAAAGGAACAAACAGCACGAAGATCCATCGAGCAGATCTTCAGAAATCACAATAAAGTTATAAAGAGGCATTATTCACCTCACACAATAAATACAGCCATAAATGACCCGCAAATGCACAATAAATTCCTAAAAATTTGCTACAATTACGAGTACATTATTATGCACCTATGATCCAAAACTAGAACCAAAAAGAAGCCTACGGGGTGTATACCTAGCATCGAAGACGACGATGATGCGAGACAAATGGTGTACCTCCACCTCTGGCCACAAGCTCCTCCTTTTCCATACAACGACGGCGGCGTGACAACGACGACGACAACATGGCACTCCCTTCCATGTCCCTTTCTCTTCCTCGCCGTCTTGTCTCATCTCTTCCTCTCTCGTTCCCCCTCCCTCACTCTCTCTCTCCCTTCCTTAAGAAGGAACAAAGGAGTGGAAAGAAGAAGAAGAAGAAGTGGGGCTCGGGAGAAAAGAAAGAAAGGAAGGAAAGAAGGGAAGGAAGCCATAGCCTGAGACCAAATCAACCAAACTTCTATGTCCATGTGACTCATGCAAACTGAGATCCGCCACCAGAGCACACTAGAGAACCATCACAGCTCAGAGCAAACCCTCAAAACTCCCACGAGGGTCGTGTAACAACCTAGTTTTGGAAGTGGTATTTTGGCTAGATATTTTAATGGACTTCTGGATCGTAAGATGCTGAGTCCCCTACGTTCAGTGGAAAACACAGCTCTCGTAGCATTCTACGTCTAGATTAGTGGGTTTTTGGCCTTCTTGGTGTTATGTGGTTGTGGTACTATGTCGACCCTCGTAGAAATTTTGATGGTTTGCTCTGAGAAGTGGTGGTTATCTAGCATGCCCTAGTGGCAGATCTCAATTTGTACGAGTCACGTAGACATGGAAGGTTGCATGATTTGGTTTCGTGTTGTGGCTTCCTTCCTTCCTTTCCTTCTTTTCTTTCTCTTCTCTCGAACCCCACTTCGCCTTCTTCTTCTTTTGTCCACTCCTTCGTTCCTTCTTAAGGAAAGGAGAGAGAGTGAAGGAGAGACGGGAGATGAGACGAGACGGTGAGGGAGAGATGGCCAAAGGAAGAGCCTACCATTGCCACCGGGTCGCCATCGTTATCGGGAGGAGGAGATGCAGAACTCGTGGAGGAGGTGTGCCGCTCGCATCGTTGTCGTCTTTGGTGCTAGGTACATACCCCATGGGCTGCTTTTTTGTTCCAATTTTGGATCATAGGTGCATGGTAGTATGCTCGTAATTGTAGTAAAGTTTTAGGAATTTATTGTGGATTTGTGGGCCATTTATGGCCGTATTTATTGTGTGGGATAAATAGTGCCCTTTTGTGGTTTTTTGTTAATTTCATGAGATCCGTCCAATGGATCATTGTGTTTCTTGTTTGAATTGGAAGATCTCGTCGAGATCTTCATTTTGATATATTGCATGTTTGGTTTAGTGGCTTGTTTGCAGGGTTGGGACATTGGGTCCTATTTTTGGATGCACTGGGATAGCCTGGCTAGGTATGCTGAATTATTTCGGTATGCCGTTTTGGGCTTCCAGAATGTCCCTTTGACCCTTATTTTGGTCGATCGAATTTATTCGGTTTGCCATTCTAGGTCTTCAGTGTTGATACTGCACCTGATTCGGTTGATCGGTCGTGTTCAACAAGCCAGATCAGGGGATTTCAGTCGACCATTTCCTTTTAGTTTGCCAAATTGGTCCCCTAAGCCCTAGTTCGGTCAACCAATTATGTTCGGTATGCCGAAGCAGACCTAGACCCTTATACTTAGATATTTAATGTGTTGATTAATATATATTTATATAGGTGTATATATATATATTAATCTTGAGGTGATAAATATAATGACATAAATGATTAGGATAATCATTAGAATGATTGTACGATTGGCCTAAAATGAATTAGTAAGATTCCACCGGAGGTGTGGATAGATAAAAGAAAATATGACTTAAAAATAATAAGTCTTCTCCTTAATGGTTTAGAGTGAATATTAAGGCTAATAATTAACCCTAGGATTTTTTTTTAGTGTGTGGTTTTGTGTGTGGTGTGCTGATTGAGATATTCAGTGGCACTGTGTGAGTATTTGGCACTAATCTGGTTGTGCTCTTGAGGAACTTGAGCTAGTAGGCGTCTTACACTCTAGCCCCAGAACTTAGAGTTCTGGGCATTGTTTGTGGTGTGACCAATATACCTAAGTGTCCGACCGATCTTAGGGAGGGGACATGCCTCTAAGATTGCAAGCTGTCTGCTTAGGGTGAGGTTCACGTGTATGTGGATGCGGATTTTGAGGTTGATGGAGAATCTTCGTCATGTCCACTTATGTTGATGATTCTTTGTGTGATCACCACTTGTCTTTCATTGAAGCCGGCAGACAAGTTGCCTATAAAAGATGGTGGTTGTGATGATGTGGGTTCTTGATTCACTGGGTCGGTGATAGGATGCTGCACAATGGCTTCCTCGTGCTACGTAGTATCCTTCCCTTCAAAATAAGCAGAACATAAAAAAAGAAAATATGGATTAGACTAGGTGTAATAAACAATAACAGAAAGACAACAAATAGAAAAAAAACATAAACATGCAACTAAATACTAACCAGATGTTGTCTCTGCATACATATGCCATGGGCAGTTATATGAATGTAATGGATTTATGTGAATAAAATGAATATTGAAAGTAAAATACGCCCTTTTACCGTCGTGCGCTTTGGAGTGGACGAAGGAAG
This sequence comes from Posidonia australis, assembly GCA_024699735.1. Taxonomy (NCBI): domain Eukaryota; kingdom Viridiplantae; phylum Streptophyta; class Magnoliopsida; order Alismatales; family Posidoniaceae; genus Posidonia; species Posidonia australis. The sequence continues at coordinate 5,940 of JAMKQA010004308.1, read as the reverse complement.
TGGAGGCCGGTGGACGAAGTTCCAGAGACGCACTATGGCTGTAGAAAGGGGCTAGATCTCTGAGATCTAAGCTTCTAGGAGAAGGTGGACATGGAGGAGGGGCTATGTCTCTCTCTCTTAAGATTTCTCTCTTTCTCTCCTTTCTAGGGTTTCAAGGTGGCTTATCAAGATTTTAATGTGCCTTCCTCTAAACTCTTGACCTAAGGGTCAATTTATAGAGTTTGGGGGCTCCAGATCTCATCATTAACGAGTGGAAGATCAATGACTAGGATTAAAATTGTAAATATAGCAAAAAAAAATCTTTTTAGATCTCGTTGCCTATTTAACAGGCAACAGGATTATTGAGTCACCACTAGCATAGGCGACGAGGCTGTAAATCCTAGATTACACACACGTGGTGAATCAACAACCAACTGGCATGAAATCTTTCATGTCAGCTAGTTACTGGTTCAAGTGGCAACTAATTCTATTGCCTGTTATATTGGCAACTAGTTCTATTGCCTATTATATTGGCAACATTACAGCCTTTTACAGTTTCTCTCCTGTTTTTTATCTTACTCCACAGAGATGTATTAAAAATCTAGAAAACTTTAGAAATTTCATAGGAATATCTGGAAAAAGAGTTATAGATCCTTAGCCACGTAATCTGGGGTGCGTCAAAGGTTCTTATCCTAGATGGACTCTTGGAAATGCAAAAATTGGATATCTACAGTGTGGTGCGGCTTCTCCTCAGTGGTTTTTATCCCTACGAGGTGTTATTGTTGTTGTGTTGAGTGTTTTCTTGAGTTGTCGTGACTCGAGCAAGGTTGAGGCCCGTGTGTTGGTTGAGTTGGTGGTTGTGGTTTGGGGTACCATCCAAGTGTGGAGGTGTGACGCTCTTATTGTTCTAGGTACTGAGTTAAGGACGCCGATGGGTATACCCTATGGTTCGTCTTGAGTGACAGGATGGCTTGCCTATGTGGGATGAGTAGCCTTTCCAGGTGGGGTTGGCTTTGTGAGGGTTTTCCAGGTGGGAGGGCTTCAGGACAGAATTGCTCCTCACAGAGTAGTGGGTCCGTGGCAGTGTAGACGCCGTAGTCCCTCCTAGGTTAGCTGCTTGTGGCTAATGTTGACTGCTTGGTGTCGAGCAGTATGATGCATTGTTTGCTTGTTATTTCGGGCCTAGTAAAGGCTATGGTGCTATACCAACGTGGTGTGGCGTTTTGGAGCAATGGCTCAGTGGTTTTGGTCTAAAAGAGATCCTGGTGTTGCACCTATATAGGGTTGGTGTTGCGCTAGTATGGTGTTGTGTTTTAGGAGCAGTGGCTTCATGTCCTTGGTGTTGTTACTTAGATCTAGAGGATATTGTGTGGTGCAGAATAGAGACTCAGTAGCTTGTATTTTGTGATTATTGTGGATGTTTTGGATGCTATAGAGAGCGTTCGATAGCATTGGTTGTCTGGTCCATGCAGAGAGTGTATGGGATCATCTTGTGTGGCTCTTGGGCTTGATTTGTCAGTGATGATCATTTCAAGCATGCATAAAGATTTTTTAAGAGCATGCATCTAGTTTTGAAATGGAAAAGAAAAGAATAGTTTTAAAGTCATGGTTTTGAGGTGTTGTTGCCTACCAGATAGTAGTGGATTGCTTAGGTGTGGTGTTGTGGCATCTAGGTGGAATGCCTGTGCTTGTTTGTGTGGAGCGTAGTTACACCTGCTTCCTCAGTAAGGTGTGTCGAGTTGTTAGTTGTGGTGTATACTGGGCAACCATTTTGAGTGGTCACTCATATATACTTTTGATTTCTATTTTGGTAGGTTTGGGAGTAGGAGCTGTTGGTTGCTAGTGCACATAGGAGGAGTCACATTATCACACATTAAGGATCTTGATGAGTTTTATTGTTTAGTTTATTTTAGTTATTTATTTCTGCTGAGTGTACTTAGACCTAGTTGTATAATTAGTATAATTTTAATTGGAATAAAAAGATAAAAAAAGAAAAATCAAATTGTATAGCTAGGTTGAGTAGTAACGACTTGGAGGTCGTTAAAGGCCAACACAGCACCACAACCACACAATAACAAGAAGGCCAAAAACCAACTAATTTAGCCATAGAATGCTGCAAAAGCTACGTTTTGTACTAAATGTAGGAGACTCAACGTTTAATGACCTAGAACTCTATTAAAATATCAGGCCAAAACACCACTTCTAAAACTGGATCATTACATAAAATTCTTTTGTGGTTAATAATGTAGCCATCTGATGGGGTTGAAAAGTGAAGGGTATCATCTGTATATTAGATATGTAAAACCTTAGGCCCATTGTTGGGAAACTTAAGTCCTTCAATTAGATGATTATTTTTTCCCAAACAAAGCATATTATTCAGAATGTGAGTAACTAGTATGAATAACAAGGGGGATAGAAGGTCTCCCTGCTTGACGTCGTTGGAGGCTCCAAAGTATCCCTTAGGGGATCCATTGACAAATACAGTTAATTTTGTTGAGAATACAACTTTTCATCCAAATAATCCACTTCTCACCAAAGCCAAAGCCCTTGAAAGAGTATTGTAGACACCCCTAGTTTCTGGCCAATGTAGGCAAGTGGACCCGACGGAAAGTGCAATTAGACGATGGAGCCAGTCCTATCCTGTAAGCCTAAATCAACCCAAAACCTCTAAATTACCCTAAAACAAACCCCATTGACTAGGCCCAACACCAAAACCCAGCTCGTGTGCTCTAGCCCAATGGGATGTGCGACCCGATAGTATGGCCCATGTGCACGCTAGAGCCAAGGTAGCCAGGCTCGCATCGCCCGACTAGTTGCTTTCGTCGTACCTCGTACCTTGTACATGTAGCGACGTTGCATGCTTTGCACAAGTTGTCCCTCGACGTGCCTAACACCCCACTGCCTTCCCCTACCCTACCGCAACCACCACTCCCTGCCACACTGCCCTACAGTCATGAAACCTCTGCAATGATGCCGGCAAGCCACCTGTAGCCCTGACATGCCCACTCCCCACGCCACTCCAGCCCACCTACCACTGCAACCAACCACGAAAAACCCACAAGCCTTCCCCTGTGAGGATGAGGACCTTCAATTGCAAAAGAGCCAGAGAACTAGACACTAACTGCAAGAAAGCCAAGACCAGAGGCCAGAGGAAACTTGAGAACCCATCTCCCCAACCACCAGTGACCTTCCTTCCCTTGGCATCCAGGAAGTACCCCAGCAACCCTCCGAGTGTTCCCACGCCTTCTCCAACTCGTCTCCAGCCACTGTAACTGTCGCCCGAGCCCCTTGCTGGAATTCTAGCCACTAGTGCAACGGAGTGACAACCAGCCACCACAGGTATCCATTGCCCCCCTTTCTTGCTGAGGACCTCTTAGTGACTTTAGTTTAGTGTTTGCATTGCGTTTCTCGTCATTTTCCCCTTATTTCATCCCATCCCGTCATCCTGCTTGTCAACAAACGGCGAGCACCGACATGAGGCCTTCCTGGCCATTGAGCGCACAACCTAGGCATCTCGATGGCTCCCTCCCTCTCCTTCTCCTTTCAACTCCCGTCGCGATTGAGTCAAGCCTTGGGCCAGGGCTTCCTCGTGGAGGCCAACCGGAGCATGACCGACGGTGATGTCAGTGACGAGGACGAGGAGAGGACCCCAATGTTTTTCCTATTGGTTTTCTCTACATTTCCCTCATGATATGCCATCCCCTTAGATCCCTGAATGCCCATTTTGCTTTGATAAAGCATGCATTGCTTGGGGAGAGGCGATGAAGGAGGGAGGTCTGGGCTCTGTTCTAGGTGCGCGTCTCAATAGTGCGCCCCACATGTGCGTAGGCATCAGGGATCATGCCACGCCAGATCTGCCTCAGTCTTACCACGTCCCCTTTCATTCAAGTTTTCCCTGCACGTTTGACTCCTTTGCTTGATTATGGTTTCTTCATTAGCTTATGATTTGTGTTTTCGTTTTAATACTCTTTATAAGTGATTTACTCTTCTTCCTTTTTAGATCTCCCAAGCCCCTCTTCCCATCCATGTTGTCTACCTCCCTTTAATGACCATACTACAACCCCAAGGGTGCGTTAGGGATTGGCCATGATAGCTAGTCACTTGGACATGTCTTGGGGCATGTTCTAGGCGTGCGTACCTCAGGCACGTCCGGGATGCATGGTTGTCCCAGGGATCAAGTCTGGCCTAGCTTAGCCCCTGGCTCCACCTCACCCTCATCTCTTGCATTTGTTTTATGTCTCACGGTATCCCCACATCTTTGTTTGCCTATGTTGCATCTTGTTTGTCATGTTTTGTTTCCGATGCATCATCATCCATTAGCCACCCATTAATTGGCGTCCAAGCGCCTACATAGCCATGCATGCGAGCGATAAGTCTAAGAAAGACCAACTCGTCGAACATACGGGGGTGCCTAACACCTTCCTCGCATGTAATAGGAGCCCTTATCCTTTCTTTGATTCGCAATGGCCCATGTGTCGCATTTAGTTGGCACGAGCTACTTTTATCTTGCATTTAGTTTTGGTTTTGATGCGGTTTTCCTCATCTTTCCATTTTTAATAGACTAGGTGGTGACTCCATGTCCTTTTCTTTTTTCTTGCTTTGCCTCTTTTCAGTGTTTTCGAGTCGTTTTTTCTTTGTCCTCGGATTCACCAGATCTACCATGGCCTTACCGGTCTCCATGCGGTCCTGATTGCATCAGAATGCGGTTTCTCTCCATCAACATGGTCACAAGTATAAAAGGGAATCCCACTTGACATTATTAAAGGTCTTTTCAAAGTCTAATTTAATCATGATTCCTGGCTTATTAGAAGTGTGCAAAAGATGAAGTGTTTCTTGTGCCACCATAAGGCAATTACTGATATTATGCCCAAGAAGGAAAGTACTTTAAGAATGGGGCTAAGTCTAGAGGTAAGATATTTAGAAATAATTTTTGTAGACACCCAACTTTGGTAGTCACTTGTAGATGGACTCATTTAGAAGAGCATGCTCTAGTGGTGATGAGGCGTTTCCCAATACCAAAGCCTAGTTTACTACCCCTAAACTAGCCCAGAGCCCTACATCAACCATAAACCACAACCAATCTACTAAACCAAGTCAATTAATAGCCCAAAAGCCTAGAAGCGGGCCAACAACCCCTACAATATGCTAGGCGCACTTAGGTGGCGCAACTAGGTGGTACAATCCAGTGGCGCACCTACCTTGTATCAGTTAATTCTGTAGATGTGTGGTGTTACATCTCTGCCTACCATTGCATTGTTGCGTCGCTTGGGCTTTGAGGCTCTTTAGTTCCCAACATTTTAAGCCTTTCTCCCACGCATATGATCGAAGAGACCAGTAATTTTCACAACAGTGAGCATATCCATTAGCCATCTCCATCTCCGACGACACCACCTCCTTCCAAGCACACCCAAGCCACTGAATAACACCACTCCTCCACTGTAGGCTACATCAACTGCCTTCTCAAGTCACTCTCAAGCCCTACAGGTTTCTCTAACAGAGCTTCTCCTCTTGTCGAGACACCCACTGTAGCCACAACACCCAACCGACACCACTTCCCTTGCACCACTCATAGCGAAGCCTCAGCAAGTGCACTCAACACCCTCCAAGCTTTGCCCAACGCCTCTACAATCGAGCCCAGCCTCCTTTGTCATCGCCAAGCCATGCCTAGCCTGGACCAAGCCGTCGCAAGTCGCCGGAAGGACAACCTACCATCATCCATAAGTGAGCATTCTCTTTAACACCCATTGTAACCATGTCGACGAGGAGATTCCGCAAAAGGATGCGAAATCGGTCGGCAAAAATCACGTCGAAAAAGCAAAATAAAATGCAAATGCAAGAGTCGCCACCTAGTCTATTATGGAAAACAAGGAAAACCATATACATGAAAAATCATGCAAAAAACAATAAGGACAAGTCTGCGAAAACCAGAAAGATGTGGGTAAGGATCCCTGTTACGCACGA
>JAMKQA010004307.1:0-13174 GCA_024699735.1 Posidonia australis | reverse complement strand
CATGATTTATTTCATGTTTTGGTTTTCCTTGTCTTCCATAATAGACTAGGTGGCGACTCCGTTTTATTTTGCTTTTTCGACGTGATTTTGCCGACCGATTTCGCATTCATTTGCGGAATCTTCCCGCTGGCATGGTTACACCCTTTCTCTGGCTGGCATTGATTTGTACACTGCATCCATTAGGCACGAAGCATACATGTTTTTCTTCACCTTGATTTCTTTAGATTTTTCCTTTGTGTTTGGTTTTACTCGTCTTTCCATTAAAAGACTAGGTGGCGACTCCTTTTCCTTATCTTTTTTCTTATCTTTCTTTGATGTTTCTTAGTCTAGTCTCCTTCTTCGGATTCACCATATTCGCCGTGACCATATCGGGACTCCTTGTGTGTTTCCACGCACCATGGAGTCGTGTAGGGTTCCCCCAGCATGGTCACAGGAACTAGCGATTTCGCTGGGGATAACCAGATTTTGGCTTTCTCTTTGGTTTTCTTGCTTACTTGTCATTGATTTATACTTTTTGTTTGTTCTACTTGCTTGTACATATTTGACTGTACATGCCTTTTTGTGTCTTGTTGCACGATTGCTATGCCACCACACATGCACATGGCATGATTCATGCCTTTTGATGCTTGCTTTTCTTCACTTACCTATGAGCAATACACTAGCACATGCCATGCTCATGTCCTTTACTTGTTGGTTGAGTGTTTGGATACCATGATTGTGTGTTTTCTTGCCCTTTTTGTATTTGCCATGATTAGGAGAGTAGAGACATGTTTGCCTCCCTACCTGATTAAAATAAAACACACAAACTCAGACAAACAAATAATAAGGCATAACTAGAGACAAATGCTCACAATCCCCTTGATCTAATAAAACGCAAGTAAAAGACACAAAAACATATTGCATGATTGATCATATAGGACATGCATCATCTCCTCTGAGTCCACCTACAGTTTGCGAAGGACAATTTTGGTGGCCCGTTCTATAGCTTTGGCGTAGGGCGTGTTGCTAGTTTGTCCCCCCTTGTCTAAGGTTGTGTCGGTATTAGTAGAAGGTACAGCTCCATGCTACTACAAGAGACGAGGCCACCAACGCACCACCTGTTCACTGCCTACACTTTGGCTAGGATTTTAAACGAGAACCCTACTTTTCTGACCATAATCAAAACCTAAACCCATGAGTGCATCCCATGTGGTCAACCCCATGCGGGACATGCATGGTGAGAGAGCGCATATTAGTAGCATTCATGTGCATGTGCACCATTCATACCACCTTAACGAACAATTGCATAGCTCACTTATTTCTTTTGTTGTTCTACCTTTTCTCCTTTGCTAACACATCAGGTTTTTTCTTCTGTCAGGTATAGAGTGTTGTGTGCGAGTTCCTAGGCTGGAGCCTGGGAGTTCCAGGCACATGGAGTTCCCTATCCTCTAGTTTCAAGACACTGGCAGACCTTGATTGGTCTAGAGCCCGTGACTGAGGCAATTACTGTGACCACCACTAGGGCATCTGATCTGATAATGTCTTGTCCTTTAGTTGGTTTAGCTCCACTTGATACACAACTGGCTGCGATTGCTTCAATTGTAGGGACTCAACCTACAGGATCCTTGAACTTCCAGCCCCCTTTGACATCCCTTCCACTTGCTCTTCCAGCCCTCAGTACTGCTACCGATGGTTCTCTTATTGTGCAGTCTTAGCAGCTTTTGGCTCTTGCGCAGAGGCTGCAAAGCATGGCCTTTTCTTTGGATCCTACTTTAACTACACCGGTTTGTTCTATTCCTAAAGATCCATCTCCTCCTACTCAGGCGTTTCATGCTGCACCAGTCACACCACCACCGCAGCTGTCGCTTCGACTTCTCGCTGTCTCGATGACAGGTGCCACTTCTCTGCCATTAATATCATCACCACTGTACACACAGCATATTCCTCCATCTACTGGTGGTCAGCCTTTTGGGCTGGCGAGAGTACAACTGCCTGTGAACCCTGCCATACTGGTTCAGCAGTTGTTTCTCCCACACGCAACACCATGTCCAGCACAGCATACTGTCATTCCGGCACCCTTGCATCAGATACAGGCCTCAGCATACATTCCACCACAAACAACACGTATGCATGGGTATGTTGGTCATCACGCCACAACACCAGGTGGCGAGATGATAAATCTGGAGGAGCACATGGGTGCTACAAACATGGCGTACGCAGGGCCCACCCCAACTGCACAATCAACATCAGCAGCAACCCCAGATGCACTTCTCACCAAGATGAATGACTTGGTGAGAGCATTACAACAAGTGCAGGGCGGGGATCGCCAGTCTTACACCTTCCAGGACATCTACTACTTTCTAGAGGCTATGCTCTCTCTGAACTTTCACATCCCAAAGCTTGAAAAGTATAATGGGAAAGGCTGCCCAATCTCTCATCTTAGGGCGTATTACAGTGATCTTGCTCAGTTGCAGGGTGACGAGAGACCGCTTATTCACCTTTTCTAGAAGAGCCTCATAGGTTTGGCTTTATAATGGTTCACATGCCTAGATATGACCACCATTAAGACTTGGAATGACCTCAGCTAGGGTTTTCTGGAGCCATATTCATTCAATCTCAACATGGTCCCAAAGCATGAGGACCAAGTCATGACAAAGCAGAAGCCCCACGAGTCATTCGGGGAGTACGTCGGGCACTAGCAAGCCCTCGCTTCACAGGTTCGCGATAGACCTTCTGATGAAGAATCTATCAAGATAATAATCTGAGGGGCTCAGCCAGCCACAGGGGCCCTGCTGAGCATTCAACCTATTTCCACTTTTGCATCCTTGATCAAAGTTGGCACCTACGTCGAAAGCTCACTGCAAACCATTGCTCCGGGAGGAACCAACAACGGCAATGGCAGTAGCAATGGATGCAACACTAGATATTCACGAATGAAGGACACTGCCAAGAATGTTGTGTCATATGTTGGAGCTCCCATTATGCCAGGTAATGTGGTGAGCTCGCCAGCACAGAGTTAGGTAATTTACACCCGTGCACGTACGACACCACGCACATCACGAATCACCACCACCGCTGAGCCAATCTACCAGTCCGCACCGGTATGGCAAGGGCGTAACCTAGGACCAAGACGGCCTCAACGACCCGAGAGGGATTACACTCCTCTAGTTGAACCATTGAGTGTCGTGTTTCCCAAAGTTATGTCACTCCTGAGGTTTCCGGAAATTCGCCCACCACCAAACCCACTTCTGCGGTGGTTTAAAGCAGATTTATTCTATAGTTACCATAGAGCTGCGGGGCACACTACGTATAATTGTTTTACACACTGGGATGCAATTTAGGACTCGATTGACCAGAAGGTCATCATTATCAACACACAGGAGGTAGAGTCTGTGCTCGCTGCACCGACACCACATTCTTCTCCATCTACACATAGCAATAAAGTCAACCGATCCTTGCCTGAGCATGCACCTCGAACTTTAGGAGTTAATTTCCTTTCTTCTGTTGAGACTACACCTTCACAGTTTGACCATTCCCTTCTCATTCATGACATCTCAGATCCTTTTCCTTATCAACTCAACCAATCTTTTATTAAAGCTTCTAGTTTTGCAATCAATATGATCCAACTAATTGCCAGACCTAGGCGCACATTCGTAAAACCTACCATGCAATCCACTTCATCAACAGTCAGTTTGCTAGCCAAACTGAAACATGACCTGATCCACCAAATGCCAATACCCACTTCACCAGCTCTAGTCCCAATGGAATTGAAGGCTTGTGCTCCTGTAGTCGTTAACTTGACACAGGATACTCACTGTATGCCTTACAGTTACGCCACAGAAATGTCTGCTGAGGTAACTCGGTCAGGATGGGTGTACAAGGCCTCAGTTCCTGTGAACAAGCCCAACCAGCCAACAACTCCATCTTCCTAACCAAGAAGCCAGATTCCCAATCATATCCCTGAAGAAGTAATCTCGATAATTAACCCCACCTCTGCCAAGATGGACCAACATGTAGTTGACATCACGGCCCAATTAAAGAAAGTTAAAGCTGATATTTCCATTTGGGACCTAATCCATATGTTAGTTGAACATCAGGAGGCCTTTCACCAAGTTTTCTAGGCCGCCCATGTTTCCCCAACAATACAACTGTCGGCCTTGAAAAGCATGGTAGGGATGATAGCTGCACCGTAGGTGATCTCCATCTCTAGCTCAGAACTACCCCTAGCAGGGATCAATCACAACCAACCCCTGTTCATCACAGTGCAATATTAGAATTTTTGCATTCCTCTTACTTTGGTGGATAATGGCGTCGGTTTAAATGTCTTTCCTTTGCGAACTACAAATCAAGTTGGATTTAAATCCGAGGACATTACCCCAGCCGTGAAAGGAATGACGGCATTTGACAACATACACCATGATGCTCTAGGGATTTTGGTCATTCCTCTAATAATTTGTCCTGCCCATTTCGAGTTTGAGTTTTATGTTGTTGACCTCGAACCATCCTTCAATCTCCTGATTAGGTGCCCTTGGCTCCACAAGCATCAGGTTATCCTCCTCAACTCTTCACCAAATGATTAAGTTCCATTAGAACAACGACATTGTTGTTGTAATGGTGGAAAATCTTGAAAAGGAGAAGGTTGAGGCAGTCTCTTCGGTATCTCTCCAAACCATCCATTTTGACCTCAAGCCTTCTGATGTGTTATACTGTGTCGACCACTTTGAGTCGGTCAATTTCATTCCGATTCTCGAGCGTGCCAGTCATTTGGCTACTTTAGGCAATCCTTTCATGATGGTCAAGAATTTATGTTAGAGGTGGGGGTATGAGAAAGGAGCACCCCTCAGGTGGAATGGCTAAGGAATCGCTGAACCAATTGCCACAGAGAAAAGATGAGAGTTCAAAGGACTGGGATACGAGTGGAAACCATTGGATAGATTCTCGAAGCTTCGTAAGTTCTGAAAGCTCGTTATTCCACGAGGTTTAACTAACTTTGTTAGTGCAGGATTGCTAGATCCCAATCAAAGTCTCGTTCTTGCAGAGTCTGAACGGAGTAAACCAATCAGCAGATCAGAGTAGATATGTGTTAAGGACTACTACTCTGAGGAAGAGGTCATGGATTGTATAACAGATTCGACATCGTCCTTTCCATCAAGGATAGTTGTGCTGGCATTGCCAGCTCCAGAGTCAGTCGATGGTCTTCTAACAGATCTTGTTGTAGTCTCGACTTCAACAGGAGCTGTTTCAGCCACAGCTTCATCGGCATATCAATTAGCTTTGATAGGGTTACAGTCAAGTCAGCTGGAATCACCACCTGAAGTACAAGAAACTACCAGTGCGTATTATGTGGATTTTGCTTCTGATGAAGATGAGGGGGATGCTGTAGTAGCACAAGTTGACATCATGGTTAGAGATTTGGAAGTCCTATTTCAGGAGTAGTTGGCGGCACTAGCGGAAGACACACAGAGTGAACTCAGGCACAGAAAGGGAAAAGCGGTAATGTCAAAGTACATTGAAGAACAGAAAATTTCACAAGGTTAGCCTACTATCATGGCCCTAGAAAAGGACAGATCACTGAACGCTAGACCAGAAGAGTTTATCTCCTATCTACCGGGAGGCGAGTCTAGGTGGTACTATCAGACATGGCCCCACTTGAGCAGTGGGGTCGAAAAAAAAAGATCCTGAGTTAGGCTCAGGAGAGAATGCAGGTGGTAGTACTCACATTAGTCAGTCAAAGGACAGCCGCCCACCTGTCACACACATTGTACATACCATTCAAGAAAATCAGAAAAGTAAAAACAATTATCCACATAATAAGGTTGTGAAAGAAGTGAAACAGCCAAGTACATCTGCAAGTTCGGTAATGTTAGAATCTAAGATCGTCAGAGGTGCGTACAAAAAGACCAGAGTGACAGTAACCATTCTAAAGCATCATCAAAATAGAGTGTTGAGCAAATATGTACCTTTGGAGACACAGATCCATCCTTCCAGCAAGAAGTCCTTTCTGAGCTCATTGCATATGGAGAAGAGGATGATGCAGAAATAACCAAAGATAGCCATGATGCACCAGATTTCCAGCCTCATGGCAATGATCCAAAAGGCCCGAACTTGCATGTAGAAGAGGAAACTGAGTTTGTAATCATTGACACCGTTGAAGATGTCAAGGAAGTGTGAATTAGTGCCAGACTCGCAACACAGGCCCAAGCAGAACTTATTGAGCTTCTCCGAGAATATGCGGATATCTTCGCCTGGAGCTATGATGACATGGTTGGACTTGATATTGAGGTAGTAGTGTAGACATTACTGCTTAAGCCTAACGTCAAGCCAGTCAAACAGAAATTGCGTAGATGGTGACCACAATGGTTATTGAAATTGAAAGAGGAAATAATGAAGCAGCACAAGGTCAACTTTGTAAAGGTTGTCCTGTACTTATAGTGGTTAGAAAATGTAATTCCGGTGCCCAAGAAAGATGGTCGAATTCGAATGTGCATCGACTACAGAGACTTAAACAAAGCATGCCCAAAGGATGATTTTCCACTCCCGCACATTGATGTATTGGTGGATAATACTGGAGGGCACAAAATGTTGTCATTCATGGATGGATTCTCAGGTTATAATCAAATTAGAATGGCGGAAGAGGATATGGAGAAGACGTCCTTTATCACCCCATGGGGAGTGTTCTGTTATAGAGTTATGCCGTTCAGGCTTAAGAATGTCGGGGCCACATATCAAAGGACGATGACAGCAATGTTCCACGATCTCATGCACCAGGACATCGAGGTCTATGTGGATGATATGATAGCCAAGTCAAAGGAGCCTGAAGAACACATTGCTTGTTTAAGGAAGTTGTTCAACCGCTAGCAAAAATATAAGCTAAGGCTTAACCCCAACAAGTGTGTATTTGGTGTGTCATCAGGCAAGCTATTAGGATATATCTTCAACCAAAGAGGAACTGAGGTAGATCCAAACAAGGCTAAAGCCATCATCGATATGCCTCCTCATACAACAAAGAAAGAAGTCTGAGGGTTGCTGAGCAGTTGCAGTATATCAGCCGGTTCATTGCCCAACTAACACCGATTTGTGAGCCGATCTTCAAACTCTTGAGGAAGAACGCATAGATCCGCTGGAGTAAAGAGTGCCAAGAAGCTTTTGACAAAATCAAGAAGCTCTTGATAAGGCCACCAGTATTAGTTCCTCCGACACCAAGGCGTCCTCTTTTGCTCTATTTGTCAGTAACACAACATTCAATGGGTGCAGTCTTGGGTCAGTATGATGAAACAGGCCGCAAGGAGAGTGCCATTTATTATTTAAGTAAAAAGTTCAACAAGGTAAAGTACATCGCAATTGAAAATGTCTGTTTATCCCTCGTTTGGGGCACACAACGCCTAAGACATTACATGATGGCATATCCAATTCTGTTGCTGTGCCGACATGATCCTATGAAACACTTGTTCCAGAAGCCAGCGTTGGTGGGTAGATGCGTCAAGTGGCAGGTGCTCTTATCTCAGTTTGATATCACTTTTATTACTCAGAAATCTATGAAAGGACCGGCCGTGGAGGATCATTTAGCAGATTTACCTTTGCCGAAGTAAGAAAACCCTCGTGCAAAAGAGCGGTGCCATCTCTACTTTGATGGTGCAGTTAACGAGAGAGGCATGGGCATCGGTGCAGTACTGGAGACCCCGCAAGGCTAGATGAACCCACTTGCTTGAAAGTTAACCTTTGTGTGCACCAATAATGTGGCAGAATACGAGGCATGTATTCTAGGATTACGAGCTGCATTAGAACAGAGTGCACGGAAATTGCACGTGCATGGCGATGCCATGTTGGTCATCTCACAGGTTAATGGTAACTGGAGAACAAAGGACTTGAAACTGGTGCCATACCATAACCATCTTCTAAGGCTAATGGTTGAATTTGAGGAAATACGTTTTTCCTTCATGAATAGGGCTAAGAATGCCTACGCAGATGTGCTAGCCACTCTCACATCCTGGTTCTCCATACCAAAGGATGATACAGTGAAAGTGTCAGTAACCTGCATAGACCAGCCGGCACACTGCATGAGCATAGAGGAAGCAAACTCCACAGAAGAACTCCCATGGTATCATGATATTAAAGTCTTCTTGGAAATCGGGAGTCATCATCCGGCACCTTCACAGTTTATCAGGAACAATATCATTACCCAATATGGGGTCCCGCATTCAATTATTTTTGATAATGGGACAAATTTCACAGCCAAAAGGGTTAAGAATTTCCTATAGGAGTTCCATATCAGGCATCACAGGTCCTCCCTGTACCGTCCTTAGATGAATGGGGCAGTGAAATCCGCCAATAAGAATCTAACCAAAATTCTTAAAAAATGGCTGAAACACATAAGGACTGACATGACAGGCTCCCATATGCTTTATGGGCTTACAAAACATCAGTCCAGACTTCAACTAGAGTAACTCCATATTCTCTAGTGTATGGTATGGAAGCAAACTTACCTATAGTGGTGGAGATACAATTGCTCAGAGTCCTGAAAGAAGCAGAGTGGATTGAGGACCACTTTGTTCAACTAAACTTGATAGATGTGTATCAATTGTAAGGTATACATCATGCACAATGCTATCAGTAATGCATGGCCAAAGCCTATCAGATGAAGGTCTGACCTAGAAGTTTCTTGCTAGGGGACCTGGTCTTGTGAGCTATACATCCTTCTGATGGTCGTGGCAAGTTTAAACCCAACTGGTGTGGACCATTTGTAGTCAAACAGGTCTTCTCTGGAGGAGCAGTAATCTTGGAGGACATGGACCACATCGAACAGTCAGAGTCAGTTAAGTCATGTTACCTGAAGAAGTACTATCAATGATCATAAACTTCGTGTCCTCACTCTACGACACTGCCATCTTTCTCCATGCATGCACGAATTCATTTTATCAATGTTTTTCCTGCATCCATGAAGCCTTGCATCTTAGCACATACTAACTCCCATTCAACATACGCATCAATAGGCAGATAATTGTCATCATCATCACATGCATGGATCTTAGTCTGGTAATGATAAGTGGAATAAGCTTGCCAATGTTGGGAATGTGTAGCACCTCCTCAGATAGATACCATTCAGGTAACCTAGGGGGTGAGGGAGCCACCTTTCATCGTGATTTGGGAGAAGTATCCAAGCCGCTCAGGGAACACACACCTCCCAGAGGGAGATAAAATGTTAGGAGTGAGAATGAGAGCGTGAGAAATAAAATAAAAAACATATATCTGTGAAAGGGCATAAAAGAATTAGAAGATAGAAGTCGTAGATAGAAGTCAGCTCTAAAGAGAGAGGCATGATGGGAAGCACTGTCCCTACGACTTATCTTGGAGAGGAGTCGGAGTGAATACGTGGAAAGCATGTTCCAAAAGGGCCTAGCCAACCTTTTAAACAGCAGCATCTCCCCACCATAGACCAGGTACCTATTACCTCCAGGCCAGGGATAGGGTGAATCCACACGCCTATGAAGGAGAAAGAATAAAGAAAATAAAATAAAATAGCAGGGGTATCGTCTAGTGGGGTTTGGAATGGAGCCTAGGGCATAATATTGCATTTTCAGAGAGCCACCAAAAAAACTAGGGGCTTGAATAGAATCTCGTGAGGATTGGAGCTACTATTCCCTTGTATACATGGCGATAAGCATTCCAATGTTGAGGCCACTAATAAGATCCTACAAATCATTCAGCATACATGTATTCTTCTCATAAACATCACTTTAAAAGTGTCGCAAAGTCTAATCTGGTTCTTTTTAGCTAGGGCATGTTAGCAGTTTTCAGCCCAAGAGGATCAGGAGGATATCAGCTAAACCACGGGCATGCAAGCTGCTCTTATTGGTTAGGACCGTTTATGTCAAACCAGGGGCATGTTAGCTGTCCTATGGTTAGACACACTGAACCAGTACTCGACTAGGGGCATGTCAGCTGCTCTACCGGTTGAGGACCCCCGTAATCTACCTAGGGGGCATACCAGCTACCTCATTAAGCTTCTTAAACACCTTATGTAGGTTCAGTCATCAAACAATCCCGATCATTAGGGTTTGATGGCTGTCTCTCATTATTTGGCACCTGGTCAGGACCTGTTGGTAACCAAGATCTCTTGCCGAGGGTATGCGCAAGATGTAGTCCATTCAATAGCTCGCTGTTTAGTCAATTCTTGATTATAACATTCAACTTTGGACTAGTCTTTCTAATTTCCAACACCATTTGCGTTGCACTTTTTATCTGTCTACATTAGACTTTACAAAATGTTGTTGAATGGAACAAAGTTGAAGCCTATTTCTAAACCAATGTTTTGAGCATGTTTCGTAAGAGATTGCCTTCCCTTTTTGGTGTGGCTTGAGTCAGGAGAAGTTGAAGTGCCCTATTAATCATGGGTTTCCCCACAATGGTCATACCTATGCACTGCTCAGATGTTCTCCAAGCATGGATTGGGAAACTAACAGAAAGTAATCGTGACAAGCTGCGGACTTCGGGTATCTTTTAAAAGTTTCTGGATATCGCAAAGGTTGAATTTTCTCGATACTTCTTGTGTGCAGCTGCTCGGTTCTCGAAGCCAGCCCATCATGTATTCTTCTTCAGGAGACTCAAACTAACTCCTACTTTGGAGGAGGTTCATAGAGTGTGTTGTCTACAGAAGTTCCTGGGACCCACCGTGTTTATGCAGTGCGACGGATATTCCTCAGTCTTGAGTGAACTGACTGGCCTGTCAACCAACGATTGTGGTCGTCAACTTATCTGTTCAGACGGACATTCTCTCATGCTACAACTGGCTTACTTTGACAAGGTGGCCGGAATGCGCACCTCCTTGGGCAAAGTGCTATGGTTGAAAGGCTTTATTGTCAACTTCTTAGGAGAGTTGATTTTCAGCCATGGTCGGACGGTCATGAGCATTGAGGTCACCAAAATTGCTTTGGCAGTGGTCACCCGTCAGATAGACTTGGCCCCGGTTATCTTGGCAGAAACATACTTGATTTTAGACCGGTCATTACAACATTGCCGACACTTTTATGGCTGCGAAGCTTTCGTACAGGTGTGGTTGGCTGCTCATCTGAGTGTAGAAGTCTTACGCCTGCAACGGTCACCTTTTGAATCCTACTATCAAAGTAGTCATGCTCGCACGCTCACCTCAGTTCGCAAGGAGTATGAGCGGTTGGAAAGTTTGACAGAAGACAAAGTCATCTAGCGCATCATTCTTTTGGTCACTCATAACTTTGAGACTTTCTTCAATACAACCGATTTGCAGCTTATCATCCTACCAGGGCTGACTAGTGGAGTTGAGTATCATATAGTTCGCATGATGCGACAGTTTGGCTATTAGCAAGATTCCTTTGTTCAGGGGCTAATGCCAGCCTAATTCCAGGAGTACCCTCTTAGCTCCTATGTTATGACTAAGGAGCTGTCTCATCATCTTAGTGGTTCCATACAATCGAAGGATCTCGCAGTCATAGAGGGGAAAGGTTTCATAGTAGATTATGAAGCCAAAGTTGAAGAAACCTGGCCGATCTGCAACATTGCTCCGAGCCATACACTTTTTACCAAAGCTCTAGGCTCGAAGAGATCCAGGGATGACGCAGACTCTTGATATTCGCATTATGCTACTGGTTCATTGCAAGTTGAAATGCATGTAATCACTTCATTGACTGCTATAATAAAATTCATCGGAACACTTTTGGCCAACTTGTTTGGTTGCTTATGGTTGATGCGGAGTAGAAATCGCCATTGCGACAACATGTGCTTAACTGGTTCAAATTGCTGCTTTCTTCTGCCTATCGACTTGCCGCTAGGGATCACAGGGATAATAGTCAAGAATTTCATTTTGTTGCCTAGGCCTAGATGAATGAAGTCTTTATAGACTTCTATACCAGGTAGGGCAGAATCCAACCTGCTCAGTTGGACTGGCTTTAGCCGAGCAAGTCTTGTGTCCATCTTCTTCTAGACCTTGGACGAGGTTTAAGTGTTCTTGTCCCAGATTCGCTCCATAACAGACAAATCTCGACAACATCTGCTCTGCTGAACATGCTCTAGTCGAACAAGTCCTGTTTTCATCTTCTTCTAGGCCTCGTGCGAAGTCTAGAGCATAACCTACATCGTAAACTTTTCCCCCTTCAGCTGACAAGTCAGATATCGAGTCATGTCCTTGCCCTCAGGCTGATATCCCAAACTATCCGATTGGCATCCGTCAACTTGTCATCTCTCGGTCGGTAAGTCCGAAACTTGCAATCTCTCAGTCGGTAAGTCCGAAACTTGCAATCTCTCGGTCGGTAAGTCCGAAACTTACAATCTCTCGATCAGTAAGTCCAAAACTTGCTATATCCCCTCCGGTCGGTATGTCCAAAACCTGCCATCTCTTGGTCGATAAGTCCGAAACTTGCCATATCCCTTCTCGGTCAGTAAGTCTGAAACTTGCCATCTCTCGGTCGGTAAGTCTGAAACTTGCCATATCCCCTCTCGATCGGTAAGTCCGAAACTTGTCATCTCTCGGTCGGTAAGTCAGAAACTTTCCATATCCCCTCTCAGTCGATAAGCCCAAAACTTGCCATCACTCGGTCGATAAGCCCGAAACTTGCCATATCCCTTCTCAGTCGGTAAGTTTGAAACTTGCCATCTCTCGGTCGATAAGTTCGAAACATGCCATATCCCATTTCGGTTAGTAAGTCCGAAACTTACCATCTCTCGGTCAATCAGTCTGAAACTTGCCATATCATCTCTCGTTCGGTAAGTCCGAAACTTCTCATATCCTCTCTCAGTCGGTTAGTCCGAAACTTACCATCTCTTAGTCGGTAAGTCCAAAACTTGTCATCTCTCGGTTGGTAAGTCCAAAACTTGTCATATCCCCTCTCGGTCGGTAAGTTCGAAATATAACATATCCCCTCCTGTCGGTAAGTCCAAAACTTGCCATCTCTTGGTCGATAAGTTTGAAACTACGATATCCCCTCTCGATCAATAAGTCCAAAATTTGCCATCTCTCGGTCGGTAAGTTCGAAACTTGCCATATCCCCTCTCAGTCGGAAGTCCAAAACTTCCCATCTCTCGGTCGGTAAGTCCGAAACATGCCATATCCGCTCCGGTCAGTAAGTCAGAAACTTGTCATATCTCCTCTCGATCGGTAAGTCCAAAACTTGTCATCTCTCAGTCGGTAAGTCTGAAACTTACCATATCACCTCTTAGTTGGTAAGTC
>JAMKQA010004306.1:0-12538 GCA_024699735.1 Posidonia australis | reverse complement strand
AGAACATGTCTATGCTTTGGCATTCTGCATGCTTTCATACATGAACCCATCAACTTGTTTTAATTCTAAATGCATGATTTACATGATGATTTTCGATCGTATGCATCCCCATCATGTTTTCAGTTCTTAATAATGGCATGAACCCATCTACACTAGCATGAATCATCCTATATCTCTGCTAGGGCGGATTCTGGATCAGATTACAGTCTGATCCAGACTCCCTGGGGTGCATCACTCAGGCGCACCCGACCAGCGCATCTATCTTGCACACCCAGCAGGCGCGCTAGACTGGCCAGAGATCAGATCACTTGCATTATCATCTTCGCTTGCATGGCTTTACCTGAGATTTTGAGTTTGATTCTTTATGATTGATTCTCTGATATACCCAGATGTTACCTGCATGCTTTTCAGTCTTGTTTGGATTGTTTTCCGTCTGTTTTCTTCATTTCATCATTCAGTTCCAGGCTGAATCTGGTAGGCCGATTGCACCCTACTCCTTTGTGAAGAACCTTGTGCATCAGCCCATGATCTAGTGACCTGACTGGATCCGGCATCCTTCATCTAGCTTAAATAGGATGGATCTTGTGTGAGGCTACTGGCCCATGAGCACAAGGTCCATAGTCATTGCAATTGCATCTCTAGCATTTTTAATGCATGTTTTCCAAATTTTACAGATTGATTTCTATTGCATACTTTTCCAGAGTGCATCCTCTGATGTTTTGGCTTTGCGTGGCTTTCTGTTTTTCCCTCAGCATGTTTTACTGGCCCACCTAGACACACATAGGTGGCGCACCAGACTGGAGCACCAGTCTGGCGCACCTAGCAGGCGCAGTGGTCTGTTTTCAGTAGCACAACAGGCTTTTATATGCACTTTGCTTGCATTCTCGACCTGATTTCTTCTGGGTTTTTTCCATGGCTTTCTTCCTTGATGCATTAGGAAGGCACAGATATGTTTTCAGCAGTTTTCCTGCATTTTAGATTGCATTAGGCATATAGAAAGCAAGGACGAAAACTCGCTCAAGATATTAGGTCTTTGATCTTATTATGAAATATTGTTGCATCAACTCTTGACCCGGCACACGAGCGATATTTCTGAGCATTAGGACACACCCCTACACTTGATGCACCCATACTTTAAACACCACTCGCATTTGAATGGCATGGCATATTGCCCTCAGGCGTACAACAAAAGGCTACTAGGCCGACATTTCATTAGCAAAAGGGAAATCAATAGAAGACCGATTAATTGGGCGTACGAGGGTGCCTAACACCTTCCTCGTACGTAACAGGGATCCTTACCCCCATTTCTAGTTTGTGTAGCCCCTTTTTTATTTGCTCTGCATGATTTTTCATGAGTTATATGGTTTTCCTCGTCTTCCATTTGAATAGACTAGGTGGCGACTCCTGCATTTTGCATTTTTGCGTTATTTTATTTTTGCCGTGGCTTTGTCGACTTTTGGCACACATATATATTTGTTGCCACCCCCGACGGCATGGTTACAGAAGGATATTACATAAGCACGAGGAAGCTGTTGGGCGACATCTTGCCACCGACCTAGTGAACCGAAAATCCACACAACCAACCTCCACACTCTCACATGGTACCTTGTCAACCGATGAAAGTGAATCGACAAGTAGCGATCATAAGAATTGAAGAAGTGAATGGACACCTCGACGATTCTACAACACCCCCAAAAATCTATCCATAGATACCAAAGGGCAGCCCAGATGCCCCTCGTATCGACGACGAATGATAGACCAGCGAGCCTGCCAATCCAGAGAAAGGAATGAGAATACCACATTCAAAAATGTGGCGGGGGTCGAAAGATGATCTCATGGTAGTTAGGGTTGCTAGCCCAAGGAAGGGTGAGATGATACCAAAGGGCAGCCTAGATGCCCCTAGTATCGAAGGGGAACGATAATGCAGGAAGGATGCAAGGGGCAACTTAGGAGATACCAGGGTAAAACAGATGCCCCTGGTATCAAGTGGAGCTATCGCAAGAGATGTCGAACACCACTCAAGGGTGTGCAATGGTCTCAAAAGGGGCATGTGATGCTTCACCAAGGAACGCAAGGAGCAGACATGTAGATCGTCACAGACAACCAATGCGATGGTGAGCGGACGGGGCAGGACGAGAGCAAAAAGAGACGAAAAGAAAGAGGAGGAAGCGAGGGGTCAAGCTGCGACTAGAGGGCACTCTTGACCACCAAAGGGGATATCATTGATGTCAATTGGGGTGAGGAACAATGCTAGTTTGCGGGATTGTGATGTAAATCGTTGTTGTGTTGCTGATTCCGCTACTATGGACAATTTGTGTATTAGCAAACGCCCCTGTTGTTGGTATGCTCTGACCGGAAGGCAACTGAAATGCCCTTAGTCGCAGACACTCAATGAAGACCTATAAAGTGATGCAATATGCAAGCAAAAAGGCTCAAGCAAGCAAGATGATTGATTGTTAGGATCATTGGGGTGGATTTTATTGGAAGAAAGCAAGTTATTGACGTAGAGTGATACTTATTGTTGAGAAGGAAGAGTATGCTTTATTGATTAGCATGACTTTTGTTTTGTTTTTTGTTGTTTTTATGCTTTTTTTTGTGTTGTTTTCCCTCAGCTAGGTTGGAAAGTTGTTCCCTTATTGGAGGAGGATGCCTTCGACTCAGTTGGCCTTACAAAGATTCACAAGCTGTAGGTGGCTCTCGTGGGGCAAGTGGTGGCATTTAAGCTCGTTGTGGGGTGATGTGATGATGGACCAGGCTCCATGCCAAACTCTTCAGGGTCCTGCACATGCTTTTCTAAGATCACTGACATTTCTTTTGCTCCCTCATAGATACACGGCTTTGCTCTATCCTTGGCTTGGAGGTAATAGGTGCCTGATTTGGGCTGGAGGCTTTTGTTACAAGAGGTGAGGATAGTCCCTCGATGGTGCAGCTTCCAAGTGCATACTCTGACTCCTCTCCAAGGTATGGTAGGGGTAGAGTTACATTGCACGTCTCTCTCTCTCTTGTGCTGACTTCTGTCATCGCCTTCTGTCTTCATATTTCTTTTATGCCCATGCGGATGTATTTTTTCCTTTTACTCACTCGCTTAGTCACCCTAGCATTTTATCTCTCTCTTGGAGGTGCCGGGCCCCTACGAAGTTTGGACACTTCGTCTGGCACTAATGAATGGTGGCTCCTTCACTTGCTTGGTCTTCTGAGTAGTGCCAACTAAAGAGGGACAACCCATTCCAGCGCAAGCAAGCTTTCTGATTATCGTCATCAGACAAATTATGAACATGCAAGATAATGTTTTTGTTGTTTTTTGATTTTTTTGGTATTTTCTTGCTTTTCTAATTTTTAAATTTTTGTATTTTTGATGCATGATGATGATGATGTAGAAAAGAAAACAAGGGAAAAGGATATGACTCTGGTCCCTGCTGCTGGTTGCTTTATTGATGCCATTTTGTTCATGCTGATGGGGTCACTAGCTAATCTGGCAATGCTGCTAGAGCGCTACTATTGCTGAAACTACTAGCTGATGTCTTCTGTCTAAGGTCCAGTGCATTTGCAGTCTCAATGCCACGTTGGTGAGCACTAGGCGGGCCAAACCTAGGCTATGCCCCCCGTAGAAGGGTCAAAATAGAGGGAGGAGACAGACCGATGAGATCAACAAGATTCATCGGTGAGACACTAGAAACCGGAGGGATAGGTGAAAGGAAGAAGACCCCCGAGCCTAGAGCATCCTCAGAGTCTAAATGCTTAAGTGAGGATGCATCAGGCTGGTCCAGGTGCGCCAGTGCAGGTGTGAGTGTGTGGATAGGTGCATGTGTGTGGTCCACCTCATACAGGGCAATGTTAATGACCTTTCGGTCAATCAGGTTCTGAACAGCATCCTGCAAAGTGATGTAGCCATCTGTTGAATACCCAACATGATGGTGAAAGCTGTAGTATGCACTCATGTCATACCACCAAGGGATAGGATTCAATGGCAGACGAGGGTTCGGGAGCCTCAAAAATGACTCAACCTTGGAGAAGATGGCGCTCAATGGCTCTACGAGAGGAGTGTAATCCCCTTCAATGCGGCGAGGTCTCTTTTGCCTAGGTTGTCGTCCTTACTGAGCTAGCACGATGTGATGCACTAGCTCAACGGTGGAGTGTGTGTATGCAGTGCATGGAGGACTAGATGCAAGTGCTAGCGGATCTGCGTCAGGTTGACTCTCTGCCTCAACAGGCTCTACAAGAGACTCGACGTACGCGACAGTCGACTTCTTAGAGTAGCCGATGTCGGTGACTTTGTTGCAGCTATAAACAGCGATGGCCTACCTGGCAAATGCAGAGAGTGTAGGGAAATTCCCACTTTACAGTGAGACTTCCACACAAGCACCAGCCCGAATCAAGGATGTAAAGGATGTGAAGTGCTAGATGCTACGCAAAGCCCCTATCGTTGATTACGCTCCCTTGATGATGTTCGTGATGGACTCCTCGTCCGAGGGCCTATCCTTGACCTGGGAGGCTAGTGCACGCTAGTGACCGACGTACTCCCCAAATGGTTTGTGGGGTTTCTGCCAGATTGTGACCAGATCCTCGTGCTTAGAAGTTAGGTCAAGGTTGAAGGTGTATTGTTCCAAGAATGCCTGGCTAAGGTCATTCCAAGTCAGGATGGCGATCATGTCCAACAAAGTGAACCACTTGAGGGCAAGCCTTGTTAGACTCTTTTCGAATTGGCAAATCAAGAGCCTATCATCACCCTAAAGCTACACAAGGTCTCTGTAGAGCGCCTTCAAATGCGATATTGGGAAGCCTCTACCATTGTACTTCTCGAATTCCAAGATGTGAAAATTCAAAGAGAGTATCACCTTTGGAAAGTAGTAGAGGTCCCAAAACTGGTAGGACTAGCTATCCCCACCTTGCACTTGACAAAATGTCATCTCTAGACCGTCCATCCTAGAAAGAAGGGCGTCTAAGGTTGCTGCTATTGATGATATTGCAGTTGAGGCAGGTTCCACATATGTTGTATGGGCCACACATGTGCGCTCTTCCAAATCCACCCTCATGCCTCCTAGTGTCGAAGCATGAAGGCCAGCATACCCGTGTAAGGAAGCAATCTATGGTGGTGCTATGATGCATGCAGTGGCACGTATTTGATGCAAAGATGGATGGGAAGTATGTTGTGCCATGTGTGGTGCAAAGTGTGAGAGCGACAGCTGTTGCACTAGTACATCACCAGGCAACGGGCTCATGGGATGCTATGCTCCTGTCAAGCTAAAGGGCTAGCCACCATGTGATGGAAATGGATGTTGTGCAAAGTGTTGTGCAAATGCAAGAGGCAAGGAAGGCGCTACTAATGACGAAGCTGTGAAGAGCTGAGGCGATGGAGAGGGCACCAACGTGGTGAAGTGTGCTAGTGGAGCTGGAGTGGGGCACACTCGAAACTCAAGGGTCAACAAAATGGGAACAAACAATGGAAGATGAGCAAGAGCCATGCCTCGGAGATTCTGTGCAAGAGCCAACAAATGTTGCACTTGCATGGTAAAGGTTCTGTCGACCGACAAGCAAGAAGGGCAATGCACAAATACAAGCAGGGGCATGAAAATAGCAAAGGCAACAGGGGAAGAACCGCCAGGAGAGGCAGTCATGACTGACTAGATTCCTAAAGTCGAAAGACCCTAGGAAGGGATGACAGGCGAGATCTTCAGAGTCTAGGAGTTGGTTGTTGAAAGGACCTCGACATCCGACTCCAGACCGATGAAGGTACACCATTGTCCCAAAGTAGGGGGATCAGATCCCTCAATTGCACGGGAGTGATGCACAAGGGAGGAGGGAAGAGCAGCAAAAACGGTAGATAGGGACAGAGGGACTGAAGTTGGGACCTCCTCCGAAGCAACAAGAGGAGACTCATTGATTTGCTAGGCCATAGCAAACCACAAGCAGGACAAGCAAGGCCACAATAGAAAGGAGGGGCATGAGTTCAAAGATGAACAAGGGTCAGAAGCAACACTAGCTCAAGAACAGATGGGAGAGACCGTAGGAGGCAAACCCACGACAAAGACACTCGAGCTCCTGACCAAGAACCTTGCACAAACTACCTGTATAACAGACAAGGACAGACAGGTATCAGAACCTAGATAAGGACACAAACACAGATGCAAATTATTAAGGTGGCTTGCATAGCACATAATGTTGATGAATGTCCTAGAATGCACTCTCTCACAATGCATGTCCCAAGTGGACCACCCACCCAAGACTCACTCATGGGTTCTGGGTTTAGACATAGGCTATAATGTAAGGTCCCGTCCCATGACAAAGCTATGGAACAATGATGCATTAGGAGCCTCAACCCAGACAAAGCATGGATTTTACCCTCTACTAACACCGACATGACTCCAGATAAGGGGCAGGCTCGTCGCTCGTCCTATGCCAAAGCTATAGAATAGGAAACTAAGGACTACCCTTCGCAGACTGTGGGTGGACTGAGAAAAGGGAAAGATGCATGCTTTCTAAAATGATCATACATGAAATATGCTTTATTGTCTTTTAATTGCAAGGTTTATTAAGCCAGATATAGGAGAGAGTGCACTGAAGTCTCTAGTTCCGCCTAATTTCCATTTTTATTATTATGGATATTATGTTAAACCAATTAGGGAGAAGCAAACATGTTTCTACTTTCCCTAAGATGGCAAGTGCATACGGGAAGAAAACACTGAAGCATAGCCAGCAAACAAGCATACATCAAGCAAAAGGCATGATCACGACAAATGCACGTGTCATGTAAACATGATAGTGAAAAGAGAAAACATCCATCACATCAAAAGACAGGTAACATGGCATGTGCGTGTGTTGTGGCATAGCAAGTGTGTAAAAGAGAAACACTTGGTAAGTAAAAGGCAAGTAACATCAAGCATGTAATGGTAAATGCAAACAAATGGCGACAAACAAAGCACGAGGCAAGGCAAACAAGAACAAAAGCCATGCAAGCGAAAAGTAAGAAAACAAAAGGCAGAGTCTCATATCCCCAGTGGAGTCACCAGTTCCTGTGACCACGTCGGAACTGACTTTCGTATGAGGGACACACGAAAATCGAAAAGGTCACAACAAAGATGGTGAATCCAAGAAAGGATACTCGGCTCGAAAACATCAAAGGAAAACAACAAGAAAAGAAAAAGAAAGATAAGGACAAAATGGAGTCACCACCTAATCTTTTTAAACTGAAAAGATGAGGAAATCAGAAGTGGTAAAATGCGAGAAAAATTATGCAACATGAATGCAAAATGTATGAATGTTAGGGATGCTCCTTGCCTAATGGACATGACATAAATAGTCATTGTGGGCTCGAGAAAGGGTAAGGACTCCTGTTACACATGAGGAAGGTATTAGGCATCTCCATATGCCCGAAACATCAGTCGTTCTTGGCTTTCCCTTGCTTGTGTGTCACCAATGCAAATGATCATGCATGCTTGCTAAGTCTAAGTGTATGTATGAATGCTTGATGCTATGCTCATGTAAGTGAAATGCAAGGGGCAAAGATTAATATAGATTGGGTCAATTATGCTATGTGAATCTTGGGTTGTTGATCAAAAAGATCCGACATTGTAATTGTCATCATCCTAAATGGGATGCATGAGGGATGATGATATGTGTCAGGAACATAAGTGAAATGGATTTAAAATGCTAGAGAAACATGCAACAAAAGTTAAGAAATGTGGGTATAGGAGGAAAACTCAGGAATCAATGTATGATCAAAGAAATAAACAAGAAGACAATATGCAAGGGGACTTAGCCAGCTGCCTATTTCGAACTGGGCAACCCACACAGGCCATCCGTGCCTTTCTTCTATGCATTCGACATGCGGCTACCGAAGATAGAATAGGGCAGCGAGCTTGTCATTGCTTTAAATGCAAGTGCGTTGAAGAATGATGGATGCACAATGCATGGGAAGCTAGAGGGCATGCAGCGGAACATACCTGGATGTCTGGAGGTTAGCAGGATCGCATGGATAGTTCCACCCATCTACCTCGTCAAAAATAGAGTTTCACCGACGAGCTCAACTATAGATTCCAATCAGATGTTCCAATAGCACAATCCATGGCTTACAGGGGTTCAAGCGGACAAAGAGGGCTACATGGATGCTAATGAATGCAAATTGGATGCATGGGAAAATAATGTGGTGCTTCCGTCGTCCTCACCGCACCTCACCAGAGCTCATGAGTTCGGTTGGCCATACAGGTGGCAAGGAACATCGAGCAAGCATCTAGGGTGGCTGGGTGAAGTGAGAGGAGGCTCACGGTTTGTCGACGTAGGTAGTGGAGAAGCTCACAGGCCGTTAGCCATTGTGAACTTGTAGATTTCTCATTTTCTCATTTCCTAGATTTCACCTAGGATAGGAACCCTTGAGGTGCCCCAGATCACATGGCTAAGGATATCTAACCTTCTTCCAAATTTCCCCATGGAATCTCTAAAGTTTTCCAGGTTTTATTGCATCTTTGTGGATTAAGATAAAAGACAAGGGGGTAATCTATAAAAGACCAAGATGTTGCCAGTCTGACAAGCGACAAGACTCGTTGCCACATGAAGCAGTGACTAATTTTATAGGCACTACATTAGAAGGTGACTATAATCCTAGACATTCTCTCTCATATAATTTGTCGTTCCGGGATTTAATATAATATTTGGGATATTTATAAATGTTATTATGATTTTTCCCATAATCATTATAATTTCTATAATTTTCCAACATTTAAATAATATGTGCTTATCGTATAAATCATTATAAGTGCTAAATAATTCCAAGAAATTATTGAAATTTGGATGACTTGATAATTAAGGTCACTTATCTTGATTTGTAAAAAAATGAGCTTTCTATGATAAGTTATCACATTTTAATGCTATAGCTTATATTTAATTCATGATAATGCTAAAAAATAAAGATAAAATCCAAAAATCTAGATAATTACGAATCTAAAATAAATTAGATTTATCCTTGATTTTAATTGATATTTTCTCGTATTTATTGAATATTTGATTTTCAAATTCAATTTAATTAACATTTTAAGTTTGATTTGGATTTGGAAATTTACTTTAAATATCTCTTAATTACGAGAATGATTTTTATGTGTTGATTGTGTTCACACTGCTAATGAATTAGTAATTTGATTCTTTACGATCTTAATTTTCCAAATTATTCCTTTTTAGTTGCTCAACACCACATGGACAAGCGACTAGCTTATGTGGCAGATTTCGTACCAGCTAGCTACCGATTCACCACGTGCATGGAATCTGGTGTCGATCATCTCATCACCAGTACTAGCGGTGACTGAATAATTTTGTCCCCTATCCCATAGATGACGAGATCTGAAAAGGTTTTCTTGTCATATTTTACAAGTTTAATCTTGACCCTTGATCTATATCTCATTTTTGACGAGATCCTCAGCCCCTAAGCTCCATAAATAAACCCTCTAGGTCTTCAACCCAAGGGGAGGCACTTCAAAATTTCTAAGGAGTCATTAGAAACCCTAGAGAGCTTGAGAGAGAGATCCTGAGAGAGAGAGAGAGCTTCCAGCCCCTCCTCCATGACCAATCCTCCTATCAAAGCTTAGATCCCAGAGATCCAACCACTTCCTACGGCCAAAGTGCATTCTTGTAGCTCCATAAACCGGCCTCCACTTCCTCCAACCCCCACATCAAGGCACCAAGGGTGAAGGGAGTACCTTTCTCTTTTTCTTTCATTTATTTCATATAAACATTGCATACATACTTGCTCATGGCATATGCATGCGGGGACAACCCCCGGTCAGTATTTCATTTCAATTATTCATGTTATTTATTATTTATTCTAGTTACGCTTATTACACTAAGACTAACCTAGATCTCTTGTTTTCTTATTTTCATGTTTGTTTCGAAGGGAAGGACATACTACATAGCACGAGGATGCCACTAGATAGCATCCTGCCACCGACTTAGTGAACTGAGAACCCACATCATCACAACCTCCACACCCCCATAGGCGTCTTGTCAGCCAGCATAACAAAGGACAAGTGGCGATCACAAAGAACTATCAACATGAGTGGACACAGCGATAATTCTACATCAACTTCCAAAAATCGATCCATAGGAAATTGGTGATCACGATGGGACTAGTTTGGGCCAACCCTCCGTGTAATGTAAGTCATCTCTTCCTTTCTTTTACTTTATTTTCATTTATTTCTAGACATTAGATGCAATTTTAGGTCTGGAAGTCGTGCGTTTAGCTTTTCGCAACAACTAGGCCTCTTATCCAGGATTTTCTTAGTAAATAGCTTCCCTGTAGTTCTAGCCGCCTATCTTTGTGGCGCTCTAACTCGCTGCTCCTCGAGAGGGCAACATACATAAGCGCCGATCAAATAGGCAACTAGGATTGTAGACCTATTTCCTATAGGTTTTTCATTTTTTTTCTATCTATGTTGTGTTTTTCCAAGCCTACAGTTGTGAAATAAATGAAATAATATCCTGTCCATTGTCCTTTTTTTATTTTTTTTAATGGATTTTAGGCTTGTTTCTGTCCACCAATAGGGTGGAAACTATTTCCTTTACAATAAGATTAAAGTACTTTGCGAAATCTCTTTCTAATTAGAATAATCAGATTGAGTGAACCGAGCCAACGCAAGTCGCTCTCCCATACTCCGTTTGGTTGTGATTTCTAGTTCAAGAACTCAAAGTGTCCTAGAGGGATGTTTTTGACTCCACCTTTCTCCCTAAGTCAATAACATACCTTAATAGATACTTGATATATATCTTATTGTTTCCTATTTATTTACTATTTTTGTGGTTTGCTAGGAAACGACCCTAAGGACAGAATCCTGGGTTGTGGGCCCCTCTATAGAGAGACAAACCCATAGCCTAGGCCCTCTTTATAAGGCCTATTAGAGGCCCAAGAGTGGTACCCTACAAGTTAAATTGCCTATTAAGTATAACCCTAGAACACCAAAGAAAAAGCCTTAATCCACTGCTATAGGAACCCAACAAGTTGAAAGAACGCAGGTTTAATTAAGCCATTAATCAACTACGTTATCAAGTAAAAATCGCACTCTGCTCCAAAACTTGTTTACATAGATAATACTTTTTGAGGGTTCTATCCAGGATAGATTTTGGATGCTAGAGCAGATAGGCAACTTAGCCGCCTGTCTTATCAGCGTAACTTTCCATTGCCTATCTTGTCAGCAACGAGTTCTAAAGCCGCACCAATCAACGAAGTCAGGCAGACACACATCTGTTTGCCTTGACTACAGGGTGGTTTAGCCTTTGTTTGTATAACAGGTTACAGGGATTTTGACAATGGTCCTTGGGTCTTTAGTTACTTTACTTCACAAAGCTGTAAACATTTTTCCTTTGTATTCCATTCTATCGAGTTTGTAACATTTCTTTTCTAGATATTTGTAGTAGGGCGTAATCTAGTGTTATAGAGTCTGTAATTCCCCCTTTCAACCTGTAATATTCTGAGGAGAGTGGACCACGAAGAAAGGTTAAGTCAAGGATGTCAGAAATGCACTACTCCTACGTCAGCTACTCTAGTGCATCGACTGCCTCAATAAGTCAAGCGAGCAACTCCACTGATCCACACAGGTTTTTCTTCAATACTTCAACCCTCCATAAAGGCATTTCCATTGAAAGAGGAAGTGAGGGAGGGACAAGTCACTCTCAACCATATGGCACCCCTTTGTCGATTCACCCACACACATTACCTGAAGGGGCAATCAACCAAACTCACCACTCCATGGCCCATTACAACCCCTCTAGCCCGCAAATTCCAAGTGCACATGGACCTTTTTCTTCCCCATATCAACATGGCCCAATAGCCACACCGCTAATGGGAAATACATATGCTATACTACCAAGCCTGATTGTCAATTTCCCAACACTACGCCCGATAACACAATCTCCCGCTCTGTATCCTACTACCCCAATCTACCGTTCTTTGGTCCATCAAACTGCCCCACCCCCACCAAGCTATCACTCCCATCATCACCAAAGGGCAACTCCATCCTACACTGGCTCAACCCTCCTTCCCTCCTCAGTATGGTACCCCTCTACAATAGTAGTTCCAACAAGGATACCAATGTCCGGGGCAGTCAGTCACTCTAGGTGCAGATATCAAGAAGAAAATCTCAAACACACTAGCAAAAGCAAGAGTTACATCGTGGGCACCAGTCGATTATGACACATCAAAGTTCCCATCTTTCGTACTACCATCCGGATTTAAGCTGCCCAAAACACAGAAGTATGATGAGATAGGTGACCCAAAAAGTCATCTAGCCACTTTCACTGTGGAGGTCCTACCCTATCAACACGATAATGGGTTGATGGTCTATTTATTCTTCAAAAGCCTATAAGGAGAAGCACTGAGGTGGTTCGACACACTTACAACATTTGACCTCAGTGACTTTAAAGTTATGTTGGTGTAGACACCTCGATTTTGAGGTGACCCAGGAATGAGTGTCCCTATGTTGCTTTGGATGCGATCAGCCCTTAAACCGAGCCCCAAACCCATTAGCCAGAGCCCAAATCAGACATTTGTGAGCAGGGCTGG
>JAMKQA010004305.1:0-12729 GCA_024699735.1 Posidonia australis | reverse complement strand
GATTTTAATTGGATTTTGTGGTTTATGGATTTTATTTGTTAAATTAGGGTTTTATTGGATTTTTAAGTGGATTTTGACTGGATTAAGTGGGCTTAGGTTGATTTGTTGGATTTCAGGTTTAAATGGGTCAGGTGGGCTAGTGTGGACCTTATTAGGCTTGTGTGAGCTAGGGTTTTGGTGGTCGCAACTAGAGCATCAACTGGAGGAGCCTGCTGCCAAGTGACTTCAATATCGGGGTGTCTACAGTTGCATTTTTGGTCGTTTTGACCCTTCTGCCTTTGCGATTTTGTATCTTGATGCTTGGTGAATGGATTTTAGTTTTGTTTGTTGGGTTTTGGAGTAGACTCGAGGGTCTACACCATATGTTTTATGCAAGGTTTTTAGTGTTTGTTTAGGGGGTCCGATCGGAGGTCTCAGTTGGAGTGACTTCGGACAATAGGGTTTGGGTCGTTTTCTGGTTTCGCAGAATTCGATATACCGGATGGAAACGGCATACCGAATCAGGAGATTTTGGCATACCAATTCTGTTCGGCATACCATTTTTCTGTCAGTTTAGGTCCTCTGGTAGGAATTCAGTCTTCCGTTTTTGGACGGTATACTTAATTTGACTTGAGTGTTGACTGTTGACCTTAATTCGGCATACCGAATCTGATTTTGGCATGCCGATTTTGGGCCCATGTGAGTTTTGCAATGTGTATCTTGATGCTTGGCGAATGGATTTTAGTTTTGTTTGTTGGGTTTTGAAGTAGACTCGAGAGTCTACACCATATGTTTTATGCAAGATTTTTAGTGTTTGTTTAGGGGGTCCGATCGGAGGTCTCAGTTGGGGCGACTTCGGACGATAGGGTTTGGGCCATTTTCTGGTTTCGCAGAATTAGACATACCGAATGGAAACGGCATACCGAATCAGGAGATTTTGGCATACCGATTCTGTTCGGCATACCGTTTTTCTGTCAGTTTAGGTCCTCTAGTTGGAATTCGGTCTTCCGTTTTTGGACGGTATACCGAATTTGACTTGAGTGTTGAACGTTAACCCTAATTCGGCATACCGAACCAGGGGATTTCGGCATACCGAATCTGATTTCGGCATGTTGATTCTAGGCCCAAGTGAGTTTTGCAATGTGTTTTGATGGCTTTCTGAATGCCGTGTTTTGTCCCTGTGAGAGGGGATTGTGGGCTATCAGTGGTGGTCCCTTGGGACACCTGATGCGCCATTTTACTGAGGTTTTGGAAGAGTTTTTAAAGGATATGGAAATGGTTTGGAAAGTGGTTTTCAAAGGAATGGTTGGCCTGGTTTGGAAAATGATTTTCCTGATTTTCTGCTGTGGGCCGAGGCAGCGTGGGACCGTGTCGTAGGTACTAGGGAATGTGACGACATTCTTGGGTAGTCGGGCGCGATGTCCCCTGTTGAGGTCGTGGGGCTGAGATACTTGAGGCTGAGAAGCGTCGAGTCCTGGAGGTATGAGACTCCTTGACTATCGTCTTGAGGCTAGGGTTGTGGTCAGCGGGTTGAGGTGTCTTGTGGCATGACGGGGAGGTATGATACTCCTGGTATCGCTGTGAGCACTGAGGCTCGGGTGTTGTCAGGTGTGGAGGTATGACACTCCCTCCTGAGCACCGTGTGTGGAGGACACCATGAGGAGGTGTACCCTATGGTGGCTAGTGCGGGTGGGACACGTGCCCCGTAGCTGGTAGCGTCCTGAGAGACAGGATAGTCTTCCCAGGGAGGGGTTGGCTTCTAAGGATTCTCCTAAGGGAGGGGAATCGCGGGACGATGATCACTCTTGCACAGGGTGGCTTCACCGTGGCAGTGCAGAATGCTGGGGTCGCTCCTCGGTGGACTGCGTGTAGCCAGAGTTTGGTTGCCTGGCGCCGAGCTTCCCGACTCACTGTGTGTGGTTTTGGCCATTGAGGGCCTTTGCTTGTGGTTTTGGGCTCTACTAGCCCTGGTTTGTGGTTTTGGCTAGTGTGGGCCTGATTTTTGAGGTTTTGAGAAAAGAGTTTGCGAAAGGAATTTGAAAGGAAAATTGATTATGATTTTGTTTTCCGTGGTTTTTTGTGGGGTGCGTACTGAGTGACTTTGGTCACTCATGCGTTTTCCTTGTGGTTTTGTTCGTAGGTGTAGACATGCGATTGGTTTAGCGTAGTGCATATAGTCTGGAGTCTGCTAGCCACACACACAGGTTCCTGGTGGTTAGATATTTTACTGTTTAGCTTTAGTTTTCCCGTAATTTAATTTGTTTAAATTATTGTGGAAAATTTGAGACGTGACAGTCTACCTTTTCGGTTGATGGGTCCAATATCCTATCATGCCCTTATCTTTCCTTGGGCCGGTACCCCAAACTACTCGATTGAGACCTGTCAAAGTGACTACCTTTTGGTTGACAGGTTTGATATCCTGTCATGCCCCTTTTCTCTCTTGGGTTGATAACCCAAACTATCCGGTTCACAAGTCCGATAACTTAGTGTCTTGTGATTTTAACATTCTACTAATTTTTTTTACAGGTTGCTACTCTCGGTGTATCCTCTAAAAATAGTGATCGTCCTAACATTTCTCTCTCTCTCCCAATGGACATGGGTAGGGTGTCCTATCAACTCTGAACATCGGTCTCAGTTACCCTCGACCTCACTTCGGGAGGGGCATTTGTAGACACTTCAAATTTTATAGGTAAGTTTGGACGGATTCAAGAGAGAGGATGTGTGCTATGGAGTTGCCGGGTCCACTCACTTTCTCCAAAAACACTTCAATAATATTCACCAATCTTCCAAAGCCTCTTGGAATTCATAAATATTATTCATCTTAACCTTTGATTGCTAATTGGACCATAAAAGGGTGGTCAATGGGCTTAAGGTCTATCTGACTTGCTTTTCATGGGCCAAGCGGTATTTTCAACTATTCATATTTGGCGTGGCTTCTAGGCGTTGTTGTTAGCAGAAGCAAGTGGCGAAAATAGTTGGCGAAATGCCCTGTTTGAGTGTTGAAGGGTGCAGAGGTCTCTCCACCATTTGATTGCTTGATCCTTCACTAATGACGGTTGGGATTGAATCTAGCCTTGTCCTTCTGACCTCCAGGGACCAAAATGCCCCTAATCCAACATTCAATTCACCTATGGCAGCCCTTGAAGTTCATCGTTGCCGCTTGTCTCGAGCCATTACATATCCATGGCTTCAAATCATCTCCAATGCCTATTTAAACCCCTCTGCGCCACTCGAGAGAGGCATTGCCATTCCTATCACTCTCCAACTAAGTGCCCTAGGGTCTCTCCAACTCTAGTCCCATCTTGGTGATCCCTTCTTCAACTCTGGTTTTTCCGACAATGATCTAGTCATTGTTGACCTTGCTCGAGCTTTGAGGAGACTCCAGAGTACTACAGTGCTTCACTGGTAAGTCCCTCATCTCCATGTGTTTCCATTTGTATCACTCGTGAGTGTGTGAGTCGTCAGACATTTCTCGACACTGGCGATGCATGCTGGAGGAGAGCAATGCAACGCATTTCCTTTGTAGAACATGTTCGAGTGTCCTTAGAGTCTTCTCTACCATCTTGGACTTCGGACGGAGTCCACTGGCCTTGAACAAGGTTGATTGGCACCCTCTCCTCCGAGGTGGGTCAATGGAAAGGTCGAATGATCCTTCCACCATCCTTTTGGTTTCGTCGTGTTTTCTTTTCTTCCACTTTGCTCCTCGGTACTTCTTATCCATCTCTTGAGCTTGCCAGGCCTTTTCGAGGCTCGTCAAACTCTTTCCATGATCGACTGGTGCTTACACTAGTGAGATAAGTGGGAGGAGTGGTTGGAGGTATCATTTGGTGATCTAAACACCTAGAGTGGTCCATCTAAGGCCATTTTCAATTCATGAGGTCCTGGATTCTCCTCTCCAGCCTTGTCGACGTTCCGTCGATCTTGTCGTCCTCTGTCAAAGCTAGTGGACTAGCTCTTCGACGAGATAGGTGGGACGAGGGAA
Source organism: Posidonia australis (assembly GCA_024699735.1). Lineage (NCBI taxonomy): Eukaryota > Viridiplantae > Streptophyta > Magnoliopsida > Alismatales > Posidoniaceae > Posidonia > Posidonia australis. Next base: position 8,768 of record JAMKQA010004305.1, on the reverse strand, counting down.
TCAAAGAGCAATTCCATCGATTGAAAGTGTGGTTGTGTTCCCTTTGCATCCCTCTTGTTTCTCCAATCAAGCATCAAGCAATTCATCCCGATTTGATCGGGATTACATTCAGAGTTTAGCAACTGGACTGGTGATGGGTCACACGATTCCCGTTGATGGTGGAAGCCGATGAACAACCCTAATGAGAGTATCTGGTAGCTACAGGAGACTGTTTCAGCTAACGGAATCAGTTGGCGAAAATCATCAACATGGGGCCCAAGAATCCAAGCAGTTACAATTGATTATTTACTTCTTGATTTGACCGCCCTTTGATTTCTTGACCTCTGTTTTTTTTCCTTGGCCATCCTTATCTCATCCTTGGGTATATAATAATTTGGCATGATTTACCAAAAATGCCCTTCCCTTGTGATTTTATCCATTCTCACATGGATTTCTGATTTTCATGAGTTTTTTACGATTTTGATTTGTGTTGGGAATTTATCACCCAAGGGCGTACATTAATAGGCATGAAAAAGCCAACATGGACCCGAATGCGGATTATTTTTTCCTTTTGACTTTCTCGAGCTTTTCTAGTTTCTACTGTTTGCATGACGTTCTTCGAACATTTTTGATTTTTACATGATTTTCCCATCGCATTAGGGCGTACAGTAAATTGACATTCTCAATGCCTACATTGTCCCTTAGATTATTTTCCTTATCATTTCTCTTTTATTTACTGTCCTATGGAGATTTATGTCATGTTTTCGCATTCATATTAGGCATGTACATTAGAGGTAGACAAGTATACACACACTAGTTCATGAGCAAGCAGTCAACCTTGAATGACCAATTTTTTGAGCATATGGAGTGCCTAATACCTTCGTCATGCATAACAAGAATCCTTACTCTTTCTCTGACCTACAGTAAATTTACGTGCTGCATCCATTAGGCACGGGACACACATGTGTTTCTTTGTATTGGTTTCTCTGAGTTTTCTTTGTGTTTGGTTTTCCTCATCTTTCTATTAAAAGACTAGGTGGTGATTCCTTTTCCTTATCCTTTTCATATCCCTCTTAGGTGTTTCTGAGTCGAGTCTTCTTCCTTGGATTCATCATCTTCGTCGTGACCATATCGGAATTCTTCGTGTGTTTCCACACACGAGGAGTCATACAGGGTTCCACCGGCATGGTCACAGTAACACCTAGGGAAGGTCCACCCAATGGGTAGGATGACCTAAAAATACCTTTAGATCTGTGGAAGTTACATATACTCTAAAAGTACACCCTTCAACCAACATGCTAAAAGCCTAAAAAGGACCCAAGACCTAATACCAGCTAAGGATGGAAACTATCTCCTACATACAAAGGAAGCTGAGCAACTAGGGTAACTTTAACCTTAGACCTATCTTCACAAACACCTTGCACGGAGAGATAAAAGCAAAGTAGGCTCAAAGTCTAGGCATATCATAAAAGCTACTCGCCTTGTGCTGTGTGGCCTCCTAGCATAAGTCCAAAAAGGCTGTGATGGAGGAGCTTATAAAAAAAAACCAAACAACTTAGAAAAGCACCCAAAAGAGAGGTGAGCATGAAAGTAGGGTGCATCATCATAGCATAAGTCCGAGAAGGCAGTGGTGGGCAGGTACTCAAGATGGAGAGAGACAACTGACGAACGAGTAGATGTATCATCATCGTATAAGTTTGAGAAGGCAGTGATGGTCGAGCATCTATAGAAATATAACCTTAATGGGGAAACCCCAAAAGAAAAAAAAGAAATGGAAAAGTTGACAACAAAGAAGCTGTCCAAAAAATGAAAGCCAAAAACCTTCGAGTTAGCTATAGGCGCATTTGGGCTAACTACTAGCGAGTGGCACAATGGCTATAACCGACGTCGAAGGCCTATTGAACTTTAAGTCTCCCCCATTCTTCCACACAAATAGGCAAGAGGTAGGAATAGTTAGAAACTCAAGGACCAAGTAAATAAAGAAGATAATGATCAATTAAAGCTAATACGAAATCCTAAGTTCTCAAAAGGCCATGACTTAGTGAAAAGGGACGACTCTCTCACCCTAGATAATACATGGTAGTATTGCTAGATGCATGAGAGGGAGGGTTATGACGACATTCATCAATCAATCCAAAAAAAAATAAAAAAATTCAAAAAACAAATAAAAAATTAGAAAATTTAAAAATAGACAAAAAAATCAGAAAACCAAGAAAAGTCAAAAACAAATAAGTAGTGCCATCCACCCTTACTTACAAGTGGAAACTTAGTAAGTAAGGAAACTGAAATTGGTTTGGCCAGTGATGCAACAATCTATCTACCAGGTTTTAGAGTCAAACGTCCTACTGAAGCATGCCTCCACGGCTTGGGTGCATTTTCCCCCACAAAGACATTGTCCCGAAATAATCTTTACAGCGTCCACGGATGATTAACCATCGACGTCCATTGGCTCTGATTTTCCATCTCTTAACTGAGGTCAACACTAATTTCTTCCACCTAATCCTAGATATAGGGGAGCAAGGATAGCACTACAGTACTTTTCTTGGACAACTTAGCCAACCCTTCTAAGGTAGGGAACAATACACCCTTTTGATTACTAACATGTTTAATAAGTGTGCAGGTATAATCCCCCACCATGTGTTAGTACATCAAACCCTCACCGTGAGGCTGCATCAAGTCCCACTATGGCATTACATGAAGTCTTGTTGAAAATGGACTCCCGCTATTGGAGTCCCAATAGTGCACACAGACACACTACTCTGACTAACAGGCAAAACCTAGTTTGGCAAAGAAATGGTTCACTCCCTCACTTAGTTCTTTATTCATAGAACTCTTTTACTTACCAAGTTGAGTTGTAGGACGACTGTCCTTTCCTGAACGTATTGGTCATGCTCGAGGACAGAAAACACTTGACTACAATGAATTGCAATCACGCATCTTGCATATGTCTATATAGTTAGGGACCACCTATACCCTGTCGGCCTAATCTACTGTATGGATCATTCATTGCATGTTGAATGTTGACCCTGCATTCTGCATTTTATTTGCTTGAATTATGCATTCATGCATTTAGTCTCATGCATTGGAAGTAGAGCGCTAATGGAGCAATGTTCTTCAAGAGCGTTAGAAACCCTTAGAATATGTGATCCACCTATTATTGGAGACTAATATGAAAATTCCAATTTCACTGCACGTGGTGAATCACTACCCAAAAAGCAAGGAAATTTACCAGGTTCACTTGTCGCCTAATGGAGCAATCTTTCAGCCCCTTCTCAATGTTCAAATCCTTCGAAGCTCAAATCCACTAGAGATCCAACCTCTTTTCTAAAGCCATAGTGCACCTCTGGAGCTCTGTCAGACCTCTACTTCCTCCAACCCCCATGTCAAGGCACCAAGGGTGAAGGGAGTATCTTCCTTTTTTCATTATTTTATCATAAAAAACTTGCATACATTATTAACCCATGGCATATGCATGCTGGGAACTACCCCCCAATTAGTATTTAATTGTATATTTATGTTTTCTGTTGTTTATTTTTGTTACTCTTACTACACATAGTTTAATCTAGATTTTCTTTGTTTTTCTTGTTTGTTTTGAAGGAAAGTATACTACATGAGCACGAGGATGTTATTGGGCAACATCATACCGTAGACCCAATGAATCAAGAACCCACACAACCACAACTCTACTGCAACTCCCATAGGCGTTTTGTCAGCCAGCCTCATCAACAAAAGACAAGTGGTGATCACAAAGGTCATCAAAGTACGTGGAGCAACGACGACCTTCACATCAACCCCCATTTCCCCATCCATTGTCTTAGAATTGAGTCTGTTCATCTTCTCATTACCTAGCTATGGACAATCTCCCAAAACTAGGTAGGTTTCACCTTTTGTTTGTGTGACCATGTCCCGAACCAAAAGGTAATCTTTTCTTTTGGGAATCTTGTGGCAGACTGCTTGAGAGCAACCTCCCTTTTTTAGGAATTACTCAATGGAGATATCATGCTTACCTTGGAGTTAATCTTGTTCCAAGATCAATTCCAAGGAGGGGCATCTGTAGATATCTTATTTTTACATTTCCCAAAGTTCATTTAGAATCATAATCCTTGAGGCGCCTCAGATCACATGGTTAAGGATTTATAACATATTTTCCATGATTTCTTTAAAGACATTCTTGATTTTATTTAATTGAAGGTCATTATTTGTGGTAGATCTAACATACTCGAACTAGTGGTAGGTTCAAGCTCCTTGAACATTTTCGATGTGAGATCGACAGCTGTGGTAGAGTTGACACTCCTGCTTTACTCAAATTGGTGGCTGATTTAAGTATTTTGCTCTTAAAGAAGATGTTTTTATGATTTTGTGAAATTTTTGAAGCTTTTTGGACTTTTAGCATGTCTCTTTAGATTAATATAAAAAATAAGGATAAAATTACAAAAAAACCCAACTTGTCACTTATTTGAGAGGTAATGGAACTCGACGCCACAAAAAAGGGCAACGAGACTAGTCGCCACATACACAAACAATGAGTATCCTAGGGTTCTCTCTCAACATATTTTGACATCCTGGACTTTAATATAATAAATGAGATTTTTATAAAGTATTATAATATTTTTCCCATAATTATTAATATTTCTATGATTTTCCTAGCACTTAAATATATGATGTGTGTGTGTGTGTGTGTCTCATATATGATATATCACATACATCATATAAAATAGTAACTAATTCAAGAAAATTCTAGAAAATCCTAACAAAGTGGATGACATGAGGTTTAAAATTATATCTTTATTTTTATCAAAAACAAGATTTTGTGTTAGTTATCAATTTTTTGAATGTTATAACTACATTTAATGTTTAAAAATAAAGATAAAATCTAAAATATTCAAGTAGATCTTCTAAATATATCTTTTCATTATGAAAAATTTTGAAAGTGGAGACTTAGTTTTAATTGGTTACTAGATTTGTGATAGGATATTTTGAGATTTAAATTTGGATTTAAAATTTTAAAAATTGAATTCGGATTTAAATTTGATATCTAGATAAAATATCTGATTTTTATTTTTTTTATTTTATTGATATCTAGATATTATCTCTTGATCCTCCTTCAAGATAGGACATTAGAAAGCCTTCTATAAATAGATTCCTATGCCTTGAGCTCTAAAGGAGGCACATCAAAAACCCTAAGGAACCCCCTTGAATCCCTAAAGGTGAGAAACCCTGAGAGATCCTTGAATTCTAGTCCCACTCTATCAGAAATATTAATATAGAGACTCAGATCCAAGAGATCTAGTCCTCCCAAAGAGCCAAAGCATCTCTAGAGTTCCGTCTACCTCTACTTCCTCCATCTACTCCACAACACATGAGGGTGAAGAGAGTATTGTTTCAATCATTCATTTTATTTTTACATAAATCATTGCATGACATAATATAACCCATGGCATATGCATGTAGGGACAACCCTCGATCAATATTTCGCTTCATTTATTCATGTTATTTGTTGTTTACTTCAGTATTGTTTATTGCACTTAGACTAATCTAGATCTTTATTTTCTTGTTTATTTTGAAGGAAAGGAAGAACACATAGCACGGGGAAGCCTCTTGACAACATTTTGTCGCTGACACAGTGAACCGAAGAACCTACATTGTCATAACAACTATACTCTCGCAAGACATCTTGTCAGCTCGTAAAAGCAAAGGATAAGTGGTGATCATAACAAAAGGTGTTAATATAAGTGGACATGCTGACATCTACATCAACCTCCAAAACCACATCCACAACGCCAAAACCATACCATTATTTAATCCTAGGGTTAAATATGAACCCTAATATCCATCTAAACCATTAACGAGAAAGAGTTAGTATTTCTAAGTCATATAATCTTGTATTCACCTACAAACTAAGGGGAAACTCTTATTAAATCATTATGGCATGTCCTTAAAGGTCATTCTAATCATTCATATGCATTATCTTGTAGGGAAACCACTAAATATATTTTCCAGGTGTTGAACGCAAGTTGCTCTATGTTTAATATTAAACATAGCTTGGGCTACGTTCAACACCTAGACCACCAATCCTTAGGTAAATCCACCCTAAGCTAATCCACACTCTAACTAATTTATTTAGGGATAAAGGTATAACTAATTAGCATCATTAACTCTACATGCAATCTATTAACAATTCCCAATATCCATTTAAAGTCTTCTAATTAAGTAGGCAAAAGAGCTAGGTTGTTAAACACTAGAAACCCAGCATTCAATGTTAAATGTAGCCCGTAGCTTGGGCTACATTTAACACCAAGGGCCCAAATATTCAACCAAAACTCCAACCAATGTAGCATGCATCTATTCCCATTTAGCCATGAGACCATAAATAGAACTAGAATATGCATATTAACTATTGCATGCATCTATTAGTCCAACTCATAATCCAAAACAACACCCTTCTCAGGAAAATCATGCAATCATAGTACCAGAGGCGTAAGACATGGCTTGGGCCATGTCCAACATTGGACACACTAGGGTGTGTGTCTAATGACCTACATTAGGAGGTTTAGCAAAAACATCCCTCACACGCATGCCAAGCCCACCAAAATCCATGCCAACATCATAGGGGAAGAGGGGAGCATCCACACACTACTAAACATAAAAATAACTACCCAAAAAGTAATTAAAATATATCTACTTGGGTGTGTACCTTACACCTATGAGACGAACCAACCCAATGAGCTCCATAGCGATTCCAAACTCCCCACAAGCTCCCAGTCATGCCTCGAGCAACCTCCAACCATCCCCTAAGCTCGTAGTGACCCATGCAATGGCAAAACCTGGAATTAATGATGCACCCAAGAGAGAAAAGAAGGAAAGAGAAAGAAAGGGTATTAAGGTCTAACCATACCTCTCTTTCTCTCTCTCCCAAGCTCCCAAGCACCCCAAGGATCATTGGAGAACCTCCATGTCAGGCCAGGGAACGAAGGAGAGGAAGAAGGGAAAACATGCTTCTCGAGAAAGCCACCTGTCCATTCTTTATATAAGTAGTTGTAACTCAGAGCGTTATATATGATCGACCATGCATCTAATGTTGAACGCATGCATGCATATGTTTAACAACCAGAGTTGCAAGTGTTAAGTGTATGCTTCAATGCATCTAACATAAGATGCACTATATCCTATGTCCAACACCTTAGAAATTTAGAATACATTAATTTAGGCGTAAAATACTAGAGAAGCTATGTTTTATATTAAACACAGGAGATTTAGTGTCCAATACAAAAGGTCAAAAATCACCAAAGTAAGTGTAGAATGGTATTGATTCTACGTTTAATATTAAACACAACTCATATAGCATTTAACACATTCAGATTTCAAATTAAATATCTGGCCTAAATGCTATCAATAAATTTGGGTCATTACATATAATGGATCGAGCCACTTTCCCTATTCTTTTGTTTAACTTGAAACAACAAATTATAGTTGTTACATGCTTTCTCTCCTAAAGCTAATGAACTAGTAGCCACTTAATAAAAATTAACTATTATATTCTTGGATGTAAAATTCAAAATCCTGTTTGTGTATGCAAAACAAGTCTTTTAGTGCAGAAGGAAATATTTTTTAATGTGTAATTTCCACTAGTGTAGAACTAAAACAAAACTTATAGAAATTTCATAAATTAAATTGAAAATGAAGAATACAGTGGGTGTATTTCTTTACACCATATCTCGGTTCCTGCCTGCTACCAAACACAATTTAGGAGTAAATTCTCTAAACAAATGGATCACCAACTCCAAAGATTTCCAAGCTTCCAACACTATTCACCAAAGAACAAAATTGAGAGTTGATTACAGCAACTCCTCAAACCAAGTCTCACATGTAATTTACCAATCTATCCCTAACTAAAAAGTTAAATCACAAAACAACCAATGTTTATTTACCAATTCTGTCATGATAAAGTTTCAATGTTTGGTGTACACATCTGCACATTTTGCTTGAAGACGCCATCCTTTGCACATCTCCCATGCTCATCATACTCACCATCGCCATTACACCCACCACTATCTTCATGATCGACCAAGATTTGAGTTTTTCTTGCTTATCACCTCACTTTATTCTGGTCCGAGAGCTTATTCGTCATTTTGTGACTTGACGTCATCCTAGACATCATGATAGGTTACATCGTGGTAGTGGCGATCCTTGCTTACTTCTTGCTCTTGCTTCTTCTTCATTGGGGACAAAATCTCAAGCTATTGGCTATGGTTCTATTACCTGTCACTGGTGAAGTACCCATGAAGGATAGTTCTTCAAAAACGAATTTGATGTTCCATGTATGTATTTTGCTTATGGAACGTAGATCTTCAATAACTCGTTAGTTGGAGGTGCATCAAAGGGTAGAAGGGAAAGCCCATGATTCGGAGAATTGGGAGAGTTGTATTTTAGCAAACGTAGTTCCCAACTCCCTTGAAATTTGCCTACTATAGATGCTCAAGTGGTGAGCAACTGTAGTTGTGGTTTTTGTGGGGAGCTCCCAACCCTGCTTTTGCAAATAGACGATACCAGTGTATTTCTGCTCCTAATTCCTACTGTAACACTTTATTGATATATATATTTTTTTGTTAAAAGTTGAGATAGGCATATATTTCTTCGGCTTAATTGCCAGTTAAGAAATACAAAGTTTAGAAAGTATTACACCACTATGGGCACAATGGCCACCAAAAGAAAATCAACCTGGGGCGTAATGTTCTATCTTTTCTATCAGTTCCTCAGTCAAAAATGGTACAGAAAATCAAAGTATAAGC
>JAMKQA010004304.1:0-15472 GCA_024699735.1 Posidonia australis | reverse complement strand
GCAATAAGGAACCAACGACTCGGATCACCTCCGGATCAGAGGAGTCTCGAGAAAAGAATAGATGGTTGGTCCTAGGCTATAAGGAACCAAGGACTCGGATCACCTCCGGATCAGAGGAGTCTCGTGAAAAGGATGGATGGTAGGTCCAAGGCTATAGATAACCAACGACTCGGATCTCCTCTGGATCTGAGGTGTCTCGAGAAATGGAGTGATGGTTGGCCCTAGGCTACAAGGAACCAACGACTCGGATCTCCTCCGTATCAGAGGAGTCTCGAGAAACGGATGGATGGTTGGACCAAGGCTATAAGGAACCAACGTCTCGCATCACCCCCGGATCAGAGGAGTCTCGAGAAAAGGATAGATGGTTGGTCCTTGGCTATTTGGAACCAACGACTCGGATCACCTCCAGAACAGAGCAGTCTCGAGAAAAGAATAGATGGTTGGTCCTATGCTATAAGGAACCAACGACTCGGATCACCTTCGGATTAGAGGAGTCTCGAGGAAAAGAAGGACGGTTGGTCCTAGGCTATAAGGAACCAACGACTCATATCACCTCCGGATCTGTGGAGTCTCGAGAAAAGGATGGATGGTTGGTCCTTTAGCTTTAAGGAACCAACAAATCGGATCACCTCCGGATCAGAAGAGTCTCGAGAAATGGATAGATGGTTGGTCCTAGGCTATACGGAACCAACGACTCGGATCACCTCCGGATCAGAGGAGTCTCGGGAAAAGGATAGATGGTTGATCCTAGGCCATAAGGAACCAACGACTCGGATCGCCGCCAGATCAGAGGAGTCTCGAGAAAAGGATGGATGGTTGGTCCATGGCTATAAGTAACCAACGACCCGGATCACCTCCGGATAAGAGGAGTTTCGAGAAATGGTTAGATGGTTGGTCCTAGGTTAGAAGGAACCAACGACTCAGATCGCCTCCGGATCAGAGGAATCTCGAGTAATGCATAGATGGTTGGTCCTAGGCTATAAGGAACCAAAGACTCGGATCACCTCCAGTTCAGGGGCGTCTCGGGAAAATGATGGATTGTTGGTCCTAGGCTATATGTAATCAGCGACTTGGTTCACCTCCGGATCAGAGGAATCTCGAGAAATGGATTGATGGTTGGTCCAAGGCTATATGGAAGCAACGACTCGGATCACCTCCGGATCAGAGGACTCTAAAGAAAAGGATAGATGGTCGGTCCTAGGCTGTAAGGGACCAACGACTTGGATCACCTCCGGATCAAAGGAGTCTCGAGAAAAGGATCGATGGTTGGCACTAGGTAATACGGAACCAATGACTCCGATCACCTATGGATCAAAGGAATCTCGAGAAACGGATAGATGGTTGGTCCTAGACTATAAGGAACCAACGTCTCGGATCTCCTCCGGATCAAAGGAGTCTCGAGAAAAGGATGGATGGTTGACCAAGGCTATAAGGAACCAACGTCTCGCATCTCCCCCGGATCAGAGGAGTCTCGAGAAAAGGATAGATGGTTGGTCCTTGGCTATTGGGAACCAACGACTCGGATCACCTCCGGATCAGAGGAGTCTCGAGAAAAGATTAGATAGTTGGTACTATGCTATATGGAACCAACGACTCGGATCACCTCCGAATTAGAGGAGTCTCGAGGAAAAGATGGACGCTTGGTCCTAGGCTTTAAGGAACCAACGACTCATATCACCTCCGGATCTGTGGAGTCTCGAGAAAAGGATGGATGGTTGGTCCTTTAGCTTTATGGAACCAACAAATCAGATCACCTCCGGATCAGAAGAGTCTCGAGAAATGGATAGATGGTTGGACCTAGGCTATACGGAACCAACGACTCGGATCACCTCCGGATCAGAGGAGTCTCGGGAAAAGGATAGATGGTTGATCCTAGGCCATAAGGAACCAACGAATCGGATCTCCGCCAGATCAGAGGAGTCTCGAGAAAAGGATGGATGGTTGGTCCATGGCTATAAGTAACCAACGACCCGGATCACCTCCGGATAAGAGGAGTTTCGAGAAATGGTTAGATGGTTGGTCCTAGGCTAGAAGGAACCAACGACTCAGATCGCCTCCGGATCAGAGGAATCTCGAGTAATGCATAGATGGTTGGTCCTAGGCTATAAGGAACCAAAGACTCGGATCACCTCCGGATCAGGGGTATCTCGGGAAAAGGATGGATTGTTGGTCCTAGGCTATATGGAACCAGCGACTTGGTTCACCTCCGGATCAGAGGAATCTCGAGAAATGGATTGATGGTTGGTCCAAGGCTATATGGAAGCAACGACTCGGATCACCTCCGGATCAGAGGACTCTAAAGAAAAGGATAGATGGTCGTTCCTAGGCTGTAAGGGACCAACGACTTGGATCACCTCCGGATCAAAGGAGTCTCGTGAAAAGGATCGATGGTTGGCACTAGGCAATATAGTACCAATGACTCCGATCACATACGGATCAATGGAATCTCGAGAAACGGATAGATAGTTGGTCCTAGACTATAAGGAACGAACGTCTCGAATCTCCTCCGGATCAAAGGAGTCTCGGGAAACAAATAGATGGTTGGTCCTAGGCTATAAGGAACCAACGACTCGGATCACCTCTGGATCAGAGGAATCTCGAGAAATGGATAGATGGTTGGTCCTAGGCAATAAGGAACCAACGACTCCGATCACCTCCGGAATAGAGGAATCTCGGGAAAAGGATAAATGGCCGGTCCTAGGCTTTAAGGAACCAACGTCTCGGATCTCCTCTTGATTAGAGGAGTCTCGAGAAAAGGATGGATGGATGGTCCTAGGCTATATGGAACAAACGAATGGGATCACCTCCGGATCATTGGAGTCTCGAGAAAAGGATAGATGATAGGTCCAAGGCTATAAGGAACCAACGACTGGGATCACCATCGGATCAGAGGAGTCTCGAGAATAGGATGGATGGTTGGTCCTTGGCTATAAAGAAAAAACGACTCGGATCACCTCAGGATCAGAGGAGTCTCGAGAAAAGGATAGATGTTAGGTCCAAGGCAACGAGGAACCAACGACTCGGATCACCACCGGATCAAAGGAGTCTCGAGAAAAGGATAGATGGTTGGCACTTGGCTATAAGGAACCAACGACTCGGATCGCCACCAGATCAGAGGAGTCTCGAGAATACGATGGATGGATGGTCCTAGGCTGTAAAGAACCAATGATAGGGATCACCTCCAGATCAGAGGAGTCTCGAGAAGAGGATAGATGGTTGGTCCTAGGCAATATGGAACCAACGACTCGGATCACCTCCAGATCAGAGGAGTCTCGAGAATAGGATGGATGGTTGGTCCTTGGCTATAACGAAAAAATGACTCGGATCACCTCCGGAACCGAGGAGTCTCGAGAAACGGATAGATGGTTGGTCCTAGGCTATAAGGAATCGACGTCTCGGATCCCCTCCGGATCAGAGGAGTCTCGAGAAAAGTATAGATGGTTGGTCCCTGGCTATACAGAACCTACGACTCGGATCACCTACGGATCAGAGGAGTCTCGAGAAAAGGATAGATGGTTGGTCCTATGCTATAAGGAACCAACGACTCAGATCTCCTCCGTATCAGAGGAGTCTCGAGAAAAAGATGGATGATTGGTCCTAGGCTATAAGGAACCAATGATTCAGATCACCTCCATATCAGAGAAGTCTCGAGAAAACGATGGATGGTTGGTACTAGGCAATATGGGACCAACTACTAGGATCACCTCCGGATCAGAGGAGTCTCGAGAAAAGTATATATGTTGGGTCGAAGGCTATAAGGAACCAACGACTTGGACCACCTCTGGATCAGAGGAATCTCGAGAAATGGATTGATGGTTGGTCCTAGGCTATAAGGAACCAACGGCTGGGATCACCACCGGATCAGAGGAGTCTCGAGAAAAGGTTAGATGGTTGGTCCAAGGCAGTAAGAAACCAATGACTCGGATCACCTCCGGATCAGAGGAGTCTCCAGAAAAGTATAGATGGTTGGTCCTAGGCATTAAGGAACCAACTACTCCGATCACCTCTGGATTAGAGGAATCTTGAGAAAAGGATAGATGGCTGGTCCTAGGCTTTAAGGAACCAACGTCTCGGATCTCCTCCGGATCAGAGGAGTCTCGAGAAAACGATGGATGGATGGTCCTAGGCTATATGGAACCAACAAATGGGATCACCTCCGGATCATAGGAGACTCGAGAAAAGGATAGATGGTAGGTCCTAGGCTATAAGGAACCAACGACTGGGATCACCTTCGGATCAGAGGAGTCTCGAGAATAGGATGGATGGTTTGTCCTTGACTATAAAGAAAAAACGACTCGGATCACCTCTGTATCAGAGGAGTCTCAAAAAAAGGATAGATGTTAAGTCCATGGCAACGAGGAACCAACGACTCGGATCACCACTGGATCAGAGGAGTCTCGAGAAAAGGATAGATGGTTGGCACTTGGCAATACGGAACCAACGACTCGGATCGCCACCGGATCAGAGGAGTCTCGAGAATAGGATGGATGGATGGTCCTAGGCTATAAGGAACCAACGATAGGGATCACCTCCAGATCAGAGGAGTTTCGAGAAAAGGATAGATGGTTGGTCCTAGGCAATATGGAACCAACGACTCGGATCACCTCCGGCTCAGAGGAGTCTCGAGAGTAGGATGGATGGTTTGTCCTTGGCTATAAAGAAAAAACAACTCGGATCACCTCAGGATCGGAGGAGTCTCAAGAAACGGATAAATGGTTGGTCCTAGGCTATAAGGAATCGACGTCTCAAATCCCATCCAGATTAGAGGAGTCTCGAGAAAAGGATAGATGGCTGGTCCTTGGCTATACAGAACCAAAGACTCGGATCACCTCCGGATCAGAGGAGTCTCGAGAAAAGGATAGATGGTTGGTCCTATGCTATAAGGAACCAACGACTCGGATCTCCTCCGTATCAGAGGAGTCTCGAGAAAAAGATGGATGATTGGTCCTAGGTTATAAGGAACCAATGACTCAGATCACCTCCATATCAAAGGAGTCTCGTGAAAACGATGGATGGCTGGTAATAGGCTATATGGGACCAACGACTGGGATCACCTCCGGATCAGAGGAGTCTCGAGAAAAGGATATATGGTGGGTCGAAGGCTATAAGGAACCAACGACTTGGACCACCTCTGGATCAGAGGAATCTTGAGAAATGGATTGATGGTTGGTCCTAGGATCTAAGGAACCAACGGCTCGGATCACCACCGGATCAGAGGAGTCTCGAGAAATGGTTAGATGGTTGGTCCATGGCAGTAAGAAACCAATGACTCGGATCACCTCCGTATCTGAGGAGTCTCCAGAAAAGGATAGATGGTTGGTCCTAGGCAATAAGGAACCAACGACTCCGATCACCTCTGGATTTGAGGAATCTCGAGAAAAGGATAGATGGCTGGTCCTAGGCTTTAAGGAACCAACGACTCGGATCTCCTTCGGATCAGAGGAGTCTCGAGAAAAGGATGGATGGATGGTCCTAGGCTATATGGAACCAACGATTGGGATCACATCCAGATCAATGGAGTCTCAAGAAAAGTATAGATGGTAGGTCCTTGGCTATAAGGAACCAACGACTGGGATCACCTCTGGATCAGAGGAGTCTCGAGAATAGGATGGATGGTTGGTCCTTGGCTATAAAGAAAAAACGACTCGGATCACCTCAGGATCAGAGGAGTCTCGAGAAAAGGATAGATGTTAGGTCCAAGGCAACGAGGAACCAACGACTCGGATCACCACCGGATCAGAGGAGTCTCGAGAAAAGGATAGATGGTTGGCACTTGGCTATACGGAACCAACGACTCGGATCGCCACCGGATCAGAGGAGTCTCGAGAATACGATGGATGGATGGTCCTAGGCTATAAGGAACCAACGATAGGGATCACCTCCAGATCAGAGGAGTCTCGAGAAAAGGATAGATGGTTGGTCCTAGGCAATATGGAACCAACGACTTGGATTACCTTCGGATCAGAGGAGTCACGAGAATAGGATGGATTCTTAGTCCTTGGCTATAAAGAAAAAACGACTCGGATCACCTCCGGAACAGAGGAGTCTCGAGAAACGGATAGATGGTTGGTCCTAGGCTATAAGGAACCGACGTCTCGGATCCCCTCCGGATCGGAGGATTCTCGAGAAAAGGATAGATGGTTGGTCCTTGGCTATACAGAACCAACGACTCGGATCACATCCGGATCAGAGGAGTCTCGAGAAAAGGATAGATGGTTGGTCCTATGCTAAAAGGAACCAACGACTCGGATCTCCTCCGTATCAGAGGAGTCTCGAGAAAAAGATGGATGATTGGTCCTAGGCTACAAGGAACCAATGACTCAGATCACCTCCATATCAAAGGAGTCTCGTGAAAACAATGGATGGTTGGTACTAGGCTATATGGGACCAACGACTGGGATCACCTCCAGATCAGAGGAGTCTCGAGAAATGGATATATGGTGGGTCGAAGGCTATAAGGAACCAACGACTTGGACCACCTCTGGATCAGAGGAATCTTGAGAAATGGATTGATGGTTGGTCCTAGGCTCTAAGGAACCAACGGCTCGGATCACCACCGGTTTAGAGGAGTCTCGAGAAAAGGTTAGATGGTTGGTCCAAGGCAGTAAGAAACCAATGACTCGGAACAACTCCGGATCAGAGCAGTCTCAAGAAAAGGATAGATGGTTGGTCCTAGGCAATAAGGAACCAATGACTCCGATCACCTCTGGATTTGAGGAATCTCGAGAAAAGGACAGATGGCTGGTCCTAGGCTTTAAGGAACCAACGTCTCGGATCTCCTTCGGATCAGAGGAGTCTCGAGAAAAGGATGGATGGATGGTCCTAGGCTATATGGAACCAACGAATGGGATCACCTCCGGATCAACGGAGTCTCGAGAAAAGTATAGATGGTAGGTCCTAGGTTATAAGGAACCAACGACTGGGATCACCTCCGCATCAGAGGAGTCTCGAGAATAGGATGGATGGTTGGTCCGTGGCTATAAAGAAAAAACGACTCGGATCACCTCAGGATCAGAGGAGTCTTGAGAAAAGGATAGATGTTAGGTCCAAGGCAACGAGGAACTAACGACTCGGATCACCACCGGATCAGAGGAGTCTCGAGAAAAGGATAGATGGTTGGCACTTGGCTATACGGAACCAACGACTCGGATCGCCAGCGGATCAGAGGAGTCTCGAGAATACGATGGATGGATGGTCCAAGGCTATAAGGAACCAACGATAGGGATCACCTCTAGATCAGACGAGTCTCGAGAAAAGGATAGATGGTTGGTCCTAGGCAATATGGAACCTACGACTCGGATCACCTCCGGATCAGAGGAGTCTCGAGAATAGGATGGATGGTTGGTCCTTGGCTATAAAGAAAAAACGACTCGGATCACCTCCGGAACAGAGGAGTCTCGAGAAACGGATAGATGGTTGGTCCTAGGCTATAAGGAATCGACGTCTCGGATCCCCTCCGGATCAGAGGAGTCTCGAGAAAAGGATAGATGGTTGGTCCTTGGCTATACAAAACCAACGACTCGGATCACCTCTGGATAAGAGGAGTCTCGAGAAAAGGATAGATGGTTGGTCCTATGCTATAAGGAACCAACGACTCGGATCTCCTCCGTATCAGAGGAGTCTCGAGAAAAAGAAGGTTAATTGGTCCTAGGCTATAAGGAACCAATGACTCAGATCACCTCCATATCAAAGGAGTCTCGAGAAAACGAAGGATGGTTGGTACTAGGCTATATGGGACCAACGACTGGGATCACCTCCGGATCAGAGGAGTCTCGAGAAAAGGATAGATGGTTGGTCCTAGGCTATACGGAAGCAACGACTCGGATCTCCTCCAGATCAGAGGAGTCTCGAGAAAAGGATGGATGGTCGGTCCTAGGCTTTAAGGAACCAACGACTCGAATCACCTCCAGATCTGAGGTGTCTCGAGAATAGGATTGCTGGTTTGTCCATGGCAATAAGGAACCAACGACTCGGTGCACCTCCGGATCAGAGGAGTCTCGAAAATAGGATAGATGGTAGGTCTTAAGCAATAATGAACCAACGACTCGGATCACCTCCGGATCAGAGGAATCTCGAGAAATGGATTGATGGTTGGTCCTCGGCCATAAGGAACCAACGACTCGGATCACCTCCGGATCAGAGGAGTCTCGAGAAAAGGATAGATGGTTGGTCCTAGGCTGTAAGGAACCAATGACTCGAATCACCTCCGGATCAAAGGAGTCTCGAGAAAAGGATAGATGGTTGGTCCTAGGCAATATGAAACCAACGACTCCGATCACCTCCGGATCAGAGGAATCTCAACAAAAGGATAGATGGTTTGTCCCTAGCTATAAGGAACCAACGACTCGGATCACCGCCGGATCAGAGGAGTCTCGAGAAAAGGATAGATGGACGGTCCTAGGCTGTATGGGACCAATGACTCGGATCACCTCCAGATCAAACGAGTCTCGAGAAAAGGATGGATGGTTGGCCCTAGGCAAAATGGGACCAACGACTCCGATCATCTACGGATCAAAGGAATCTTGAGAAAAGGATAGATGGTTGGTCCAAGGCTACAAGGAACCAACGTCTCGGATCTCCTCCGGATCAAAGGAGTCTCGGGAAACGGATAGATGGTTGGTCCTAGGCTATAAGGTACCAACGACTCGGATCACCTCTGGATCTGAGGAATCTCGAGTAAATGATAGATGGTTGGTCCTAGGCTATAAGGAACCAACGACTCGGATCACCTCTAGATCAGAGGAGTCTCGAGAAACGGATGGATGGTGGGTCAAAGGCTATAAGGAACGAACGACTTGGATCACCTCCGGATCAGAGGAATCTCGAGAAATGGATTGATGGTTGGTCCTAGGCCATAAGGAACCAACGACTCGGATCACCTCCGGTTTAGAGGAGTCTCGAGAAAAGGATAGATGGCTAGTCCTAGGATGTAAGGAACCATTGACTCGAATCACATCCGGATCAGAGGAGTCTCGAGAAATGGATAGATGGTTGGTCCTAGGCAATAAGCAACCAACGACTCCGATCACCTCCGGATCAGAGGAATCTCAAGAAAAGGATAGATTGTTGGTCCTAGGCTTTATGGAACCAACGTCTCGAATCTCCTCTGGATCAGAGGAGTCTCGAGAAAAGGATGGATGGATGGTCCTAGGTTATAAGGAACCAATGACTCCGATCACCTCCGGATTAGAGGAATCTCGAAAAAAGGATAGATGGCAGGTCCTAGGCTTTAAGGAACCAACGTCTCGGATCTCCTCCGGATCAAAGGAGTCTCGGGAAACAAATAGATGGTTGGTCCTACGCTTTAAGGAACCAACAACTCGGATCACCTTCGGATTAAAAGAGTCTCGAGAAATGCATAGATGGTTGGTCCTAGGCTATACGGAACCAACGACTCGGATCACCTCTGGATCAGAGGATTCTCGGGAAAAGGATAGATGGTTGATCCTAGGCCATAAGGAACCAACGACTCGGATCGCCTCCAGATCAGAGGAGTCTCGAGAAAAGGATGGATGGTTGGTCCTTGGCTATAAGTAACCAACGACCCGGATCACCTCCGGATTAGAGGAGTTTCGAGAAGTGGTTTGAAGGTTGGTCCTAGGTTATAAGGAACCAACGACTCAGATCACCTCCGGATCAGAGGAATCTCGAGTAATGCATAGTTGGTTGGTCCTACGCTATAAGGAACCAAAGACTCGGATCACCTCCGGATCAGGGGCGTCTCGGGAAAAGGATGGATTTTTGGTCCTAGGCATTATGGAACCAGCGACATGGTTCACCTCCAGATCAGAGGTATCTCGAGAAATGGATTGATGGTTGGTCCAAGGCTATATGGAAGCAACGACTCGGATCACCTACCGATCAGAGGAGTCTAAAGAAAAGGATAGATGGTCGGTCCTAGGCTGTAAGGGACCAACGACTCGGATCACCTCCGGATCAAAGGAGTCTCGAGAAAAGGATGGATGGTTGGCCCTAGGCAATAAGGAACCAATGACTCCGATCACCTACGGATCAATGGAATCTCGAGAAACGGATAGATGGTTGGTCCCAGGCTATAAGGAACCAACGTCTCGGATCTCCTCCGGATCAAAGGAGACTCGGGAAACAAATAGATTGTTGGTCCTAGGCTATAAGGAACCAACGACTCGGATCACCTCTGGATCAGAGGTATCTCGAGTAAAGGATAGATGGTTGGTCCTATGCTATTAGGAACCAACGACTCGAATTACCTCTGGATCAGAGGAGTCTCGAGAAAAGGATATATGGTGGGTCCAAGGCTATAAGGAACCAACGACTTGGATCACCTCTGGATCAGAGGAATCTCGAGAAATGGATTGATGGTAGGTCCAAGGCAACGAGGAACCAACGACTCGGATCACCACCGGATCAGAGGAGTCTCGAGAAAAGGATAGATGGTTGGCACTTGGCTATATGGAACCAACGACTTAGATAGCCACCAGATCAGAGGTGTCTCGAGAATACGATAGATGGATGGTCCTAGGCTATAAGGAACCAACGATAGGGATGAACTCCAGATTAGAGGAGTCTCGAGAAAAGGATAGATGGTTGGTCCTTGGCAATATGGAACCAACGACTCGGATCACGTCCGGATCAGTGGAGTCTCGAGAATAGGATGGATGGTTGGTCCTTGGCTAAAAAGAAAAAACGACTCGGATCACCTCCGAATCAGCAGAGTCTCGAGAAACGGATTGATGGTTGGTGCTAGGCTATAGGGAATCGACGTCTCGGATCCCCTCCGGATCTGAGGAGTCTCGTGAAAAGGATAGATGGTTGGTCCTTGGCTATACGGAACCAACGACTCGGATCACCTCCGGATCAGAGGAGTCTCGAGAAAAGGATAGATGGTTGGTAATAGGCTATAAGGAACCAACGGCTCAGATCACCACTGGATTAGAGGAGTCTGGAGAAAAGGTTAGATGGTTGGTCCAAGGCAGTAAGAAACCAATGGCTCGGATCACCTCCGGATCGGAGGAGTCTCGAGAGAAGGATAGATGGTTGGTCCTAGGGAATAAGGAACCAACGACTCCGATCACCTCTAGATTAGAGGAATCTCGAGAAAAGGATAGATGGCTGGTCCTAGGCTATAAGAAACCAACGTCTCGGATCTCCTCTGGATCAGAGGAGTCTCGGGAAAAGTATGGATGGATGGTTCGAGTCTATATGGAACCAACGAATGGGATCATCTCCGGATCATAGGAGTCTCGAGAAAAGGATAGATGGTAGGTCCTAGGCTATAAGGAACCAACGACTCGGATCACATCCAGATCAGAGGAGTCTCGAGAAAAGGATAGATGGTTGGTCCTAGGCAATAAGGAACCAACGACTCCGATCACCTCCGGATTAGAGGAATCTCGAGAAACGGATAGATGGCTGGTCCTAGGCTTTAAGGAACCAACGTCTCGAATCTCCTCCGGATCAGAGGAGTCTCGAGAAAAGGATGGATGGATGGTCCAAGGCTATATGGTACCAACGAATGGGATCACCTCCGGATCATATGAGTCTCGAGAAAAGGATAGATGGTAGGTCCTAGGCTATAAGGAACCAATGACTCGCATCACATCCGGATCAGAGGATTCTCGAGAATAGGATGGATGGTTGGTTCTTGGCTATAAAGAAAAAATGACTCGGATCACCTTAGGATCAGAGTAGTCTTGAGAAAAGGATAGATGGTAGGTCCAAGGCAACGAGGAACCAACGACTCGGATCACCACCGGATCAGAAGAGTCTCGAGAAAAGGATAGATGGTTGGCACTTGGCTATACAGAACTAACGACTCGGATTGCCACCAGATCAGAGGAATCTTCAGAATATGATGGATGGATGGTCCTAGGCTATTAGGAACCAACGATAGGGATCACCTCCAGATCAGAGGAGTCTCGAGAAAAGGATAGATGGTTGGTCCTAGGCAATATGGAACCAAAGACTCGGATAACCTCCGGATCAGAGGAGTCTCGAGAATAGGATGGATGGTTGGTCCTTGGCTATAAAGAAAAAACGACTCGGATAACCTCCGGATCAGAGGAGTCTCGAGAAACGGATAGATGGTTGCTCCTAGGCTATAAGGAATCGATGTCTCGGAACCCCTTCGGATCAGAGGAGTTCGAGAAAAGGATAGATGGTTGGTCCTTGGCAATACGGAACCAACTACTCTGATCACCACCGGATCAGAGGAGTCTCGTGTAAAGGATAGATGGTTGGTCCTATGCTATAAGGAACCAACGACTCGGATCTCCTCCATATCAGTGGAGTCTCGAGAAAAAGATGGATTATTGGTCCTACGCTATAAGGAACCAATGACTCAGATCACCTCCATATCCGAGGAGTCTCGAGATAACTATGGATGGTTGGTGCTAGGCAATATGGGACCAACGACTAGGATCACCTCCGGATCAGAGGAGTCTCGAGAAATGAATAGATGGTTGGTCCTAGGCTATAATGAACCAACGACTCGGATAACCTCCGGATCGGAGGAGTCTCGAGAAACGGATAGATGGTTGGTCCAAGGCTATAAGGAAGCAACGACTCGGATCTCCTCCACATCAGAGGAGTCTTGAGAAAAGGATGGATGGTCGGTCCATGGCTATAAGGAACCATTGACTCGGATCACTTCCAGATCAGAGGTGTCACGAGAATAGGATAGATGGTTTGTCCATGGCAATAAGGAACCAACGACTCGGAGCACCTCCAGATCAGAAGAGTCTCAAGAAATGGATGGATGGTTGGTCCTTGGCTATAAAGAAAAAACGACTCGGATCACCTTCGGATCAGAGGTGTCTCGAGAAACGGATAGATGGTTGGTACTAGGCTATAAGGAATCGATGTCTCGGATCCCCTTCGGATCAGAGGAGTTCGAGAAAAGGATAGATGGTTGGTCCTTGGCAATACGGAACCAACGACTCGGATCACCACCGGATCAGAGGAGTCTCGGGAAAAGGATAGATGGTTGGTCCTATGCTATAAGGAACCAACGACTCGGATCTCCTCCATATCAGAGGAGTCTCGAGAAAAAGATGGATTATTGGTCCTAGGCTATAAGGAACCAATGACTCAGATCACCTTCATATCCGAGGAGTCTCGAGATAACGATGGATGGTTGGTGCTAGGCTATATGGGACCAACGACTAGGATCACCTCCGGATCAGAGGAGTCTCGAGAAATGGATAGATGGTTGGTCCTAGGCTATAATGAACCAACGACTCGGATCACCTCCGGATCGGAGGTGTCTCGAGAAAAGGATAGATGGTTGGTCCTAGGCTATAAGGAAGCAACGACTCGGATCTCCTCCACATCAGAGGAGTCTCGAGAAAGGGATGGATGGTCGGTCCTAGGCTATAAGGAACCAGTGACTCGGATCACCTCCAGATCAGAGGTGTCACGAGAATAGGATAGATGGTTTGTCCATGGCAATATGGAACCAACGACTTGGAGCACCTCCGGATCAGAGGACTCTCGAGAAATGGATGGTTGGTTGGTCCTTGGCTATAAAGAAAAAACGACTCGGATCACCTCCGGATCAGAGGATTCTCGAGAAACGGATAGATGGTCGGTCCTAGGCCATAAGGAATCGATGTCTCGGATCCACTTCGGATCAGAGGAGTTCGAGAAAAGGATAGATGCTTGGTCCTTGGCAATACGGAACCAACGACTCGGATCACCACCGGATCAGAGGAGTCTCGGGAAAAGGATAGATGGTTGGTCCTATGCTATAAGGAACCAACGACTCGGATCTCCTCCATATCAGAGGAGTCTCGAGAAAAAGATGGATTACTGGTCCTAGGCTATAAGGAACCAATGACTCAGATCACCTCCATATCCGAGGAGTCTCGAGATAACGATGGATGGTTGGTGCTAGGCTATTTGGGACCAACGACTAGGATCACCTCTGGATCAGAGGAGTCTCGAGAAATGGATAGATGGTTGGTCCTAGGCTATAATGAACCAACGACTCGGATCACCTCCGGATCGGAGGAGTCTCGAGAAAAGGATAGATGGTTGGTCCTAGGCTATAAGGAAGCAACGACTCGGATCTCCACTACATCAGAGTAGTCTCGAGAATAGGATGGATGGTCGGTCCTAGGCTATAAGGAACCAATGACTCGGATCACCTCCAGATCAGAGGTGTCACGAGAATAGGATAGATGGTTTGTCCATGGCAATAAGGAACCAACGACTCAGAGCACCTCTGGATCAGAGGAGTCTCGAGAAATGGATAGATGGTTGGTCCTAAGCAATAAGGAAGCAACGACTCGGATCACCTCCGGATCAGAGGAGTCTCGAGAAAAGGACAGATGGTTGGTCCTAGGCTATAAGGAACCAAGGACTCGGATCGCCTCCAGATCAGAGGAGTCTCGTGAAAAGGATGGATGGTAGGTCCTAGGCTATAGAGAACCAACGACTCAGATCTCCTTCGGATCAGAGGTGTCTCGAGAAATGGAGTGATGGTTGGCCCTAGGCTATAAGGAACCAGCGACTCGGATCTCCTCCGTATCAGCGGAGTCTCGGGAAAAGGATGGATGGTTGGACCAAGGCTATAAGGAACCAACGACTCGCATCACCCCCGGATCAGAGGAGTCTCGAGAAAAGGATAGGTGGTTGGTCCTTGGCTATATGGAACCAACGACTCGGATCACCTCCGGATCAGAGGAGTCTCGATAAAAGGATAGATGGTTGGTCCTATGCTATAAGGAACCAACGACTCGGATCACCTCCGGATTAGAGGAGTCTCGAGGAAAAGAAGGACGGTTGGTCCTAGGCTATAAGGAACCAACAACTCATATCACCTCCGGATCTGTGGAGTCTCCAGAAAAGGATGGATGGTTGGTCCTACGATTTATGGAACCAATAACTCGGATCACCTCCGAATCAGAAGAGTCTCGAGAAATGGATGGATGGTTGGTCCTAGGCTATAAGGAACCAACGACTCGGATCACCTCTGGATCAGAGGAGTATCGGGAAACGGATAGATGGTTGATCCTAGGCCATAAGGAACCAACGACGCGGATCGCCTCCAGATCAGAGGAGTCTCGAGAAAAGGTTGGATGGTTGGTCCTTGGCTATATGTAACCAACGACCCGGATCACCTCCGGATAAGAGGAGTTTCGAGAAATGGTTAGATGGTTGGTCCTAGGTTATAAGGAACCAACGACTCAGATCACCTCCGGATCAGTGGAATCTCGAGTAATGCATAGATGGTTGTGTAGGATCGAATAGCTCCTCTAGAGGGGGGGTGAATAGAGAATTAGCACTTTTTTGTTACTTATATGAGTTTTTACAGGTGAATGAATAATTGCATGCAAGGAGATTATTTTATACGTCTAAACAGCTTAACAACTTAAACAATCAATATAACATACAAGAGAAAGATGAGAGCAATTGATGTAGACAAGTAATTTATAGTGGTTCGGCAACCCAGCCTAGTCCACTCCTCAAGACCCTCTTGAGATTTTTCCCT
>JAMKQA010004303.1:0-12159 GCA_024699735.1 Posidonia australis | reverse complement strand
TGGAGTCTTATCAATGAGTCACCTCAAAATCGGGGTGTCTACAGATGCCCCTCCCTGAGCGAGGTCGAGGGATGAAGGGAACCAAGACCGATGCTCAGTGTTGACAAGATACCCCCATTTTGTGGTTACAGAAGGATGATGTTTGCTGTAGGCAATAAGTCACTTATTCGGCGGATGCACCGAAAGTCATGACTTGTTGCCAAATGCAAATGCAAATGCTAAATGCATGCACCTACTGATCTAAATGCTGGGGATGTGATGCTAATGCGAGATGCCAATGCAAGAGCTGATGCTGAAAGCCGATGCGAAACTAATGCTAATGCTAAAAACACAAATAGAAGAAAACACTGGCAAGAAAAATGATAAGTTGTCGGACTCATCAGTCGGATTATGAGGTTATCAACCCAGAGACGGGATATGACAAGCTAATCAAGCCTTGCCAACCCGGACACCTGACAGTGTGACGATTTTCAACCGAGTAGTTGGGGATACCAGCCCAAGAAAAAAAAAGGGGGGCATGACAAATAGATTATTTGTCAAGCAAAGCAGGGCCCGGTCCGCACGGACCAAAGGCGAACAAAGAGATTTCGCGCCCGTGAAAACTCAAAAGGGAAAAACAAAAGGACCCTGACTGCCCGGCCAGAGGGTCCAACAACTAGATTCCGCGCCCGCGAAAATTCAGAGGAGAAAAGAAAAAGGACCATGACCGCCCGGTCATAGGGTCAAACAACTGGATTTCCTGCCCGAGAAAATCTGAGGAAAGGGCTAGGACCTTGACCATCCGGTCAAAAGGTCAAGCCACAGGATTTCCTGCCCCAGGAGATCCAAGAGAGGGGCTAGGACCCTGACCATTAGGTCAAAAGGTCGAGCCACGGGATTTTCTGCCCAAGGAAATCCGAGAGAGGGGCTAGGACCCTGACCATCAGGTCAAAAGGTCGAGCCACGGGATTTCCTGCCCAAGGAAATCCGAGAAACCAAGGACTTTAACCGCCCAGTCAAAGCCAAGGAGTTGGATTTCGCGCCTGCGAAAATCCAAAGGAGCAAAGGACCTTGACCGCTCGGTCAAGATCAAGCAAGCTGGATTCCGCGCCTGTGGAAATCCAAAGGGGCAGAGGACCTTGACCGCCCGGTCAAAGTCAAGCAAGCTAGATTCCGCGCCTGCGGAAATCCAAAGGGGCAGAGGACCTTGACCGCCTGGTCAAGATCAACAAGTTGGATTCCGCACCCGCGGATATCCAAAGGGGCAAAGGACCTTGACCGCCTGGTCAAGATCAAGCAAGCTGGATTCCGCGCCCGTGGAAATCCAAAGGGGCAAAGGACCTTGATTGCCCGGTCAAAGTCAAGCAAGCTGGATTCCGCGCTCGGGGAAATCCGAAGGGGCAAAGGACCTTGATCGCCCGGTCAACGTCAAGCAAGCTGGATTCCGCGCCCGCGGAAATCCAAAGGGGCAAAGGACCTTGACCCCCTGGTCAAAGTCAAGCAAGTTGGATTCCGCGCCTACGGAAATCCAAAGGGGCAAAGGACCTTGACCACCCGGTCAAAGTCAAGCAAGCTGGATTCCGTGCCCACGGAAATCCGAAGAGGCAAAGGACCTTGACCGCCCGGTCAAAGTCAAGCAAGCTAGATTCCGTGCCTTCGGAAATCCAAAGGGGTAAGAAGGGTCTCATCTGCTCAGGATGAGATCCCGGAAAACAAAACGATAACCCCAGGATTATTCCCCTGGAAGGAACTGCAATATGCTGATTGCCGAGGTTGCAGTGCGGAGACTGGCACTTCTGTCGAGATGCATGCTCAAATCTCTTGTGTGCTGTGATTCTCCACTTTGCTTGCAAAGATGAGAACTTATGCGCAAAAATCCACAACTTTTGGGCTTTACTGTAAACTGCCCAACCACAATTGCTTTCTGATTGCTGTACTGCCATCGTGCTCTAACATTTGAGATTCTGCTGTATGTCAACAAATGTCTGCTTCAAGTTAAGCTTCCCACGTCCTTGTGGACTGATTTGCAGAATTGCGAAACATAGGGGGTTTTCTACAAATTACCCCACACGGTGCATTCTGTGAACTACATGCTCTGTACTTGATGCACAAGCTGTGAGATGATAAGGGCTGGGACGCAATTGTCACGGTCATTTTGCATTTCTAAACCCTGATTTATTTCATGTATGGGCCCCACTGACTAACTGCCATAACCACCAAGAAATATTTCTCTTTGCTGCTTGGAACTGCAAGGGGCTGCTGCTTCTTGGTTATGCATATTTTTGCTGTTGATTGGATTTCACATCTTCAAAACATCATGCATAAGGTTTCATTTAAATTTTCCTTCCTTCTCCCGTAAGACGAAACGCCTCTTCCTCTTCTTCGTTCTTTTTCTGAAACCCAACGAAACTCATCTCTTCCTCTCTTCTTCTCAATGGCGGAACCCACTCCTCCTTCCTCTCTTACTCGCAGCGGCAGCGCGCGAGAGGTGCGCCGACAGAGTGCTTGCTGCTGGTGCGCACGTGAGGCGCGTCGACGTGGTGCGGAGCGGTATGGATCAAACCCTCCAGGACTGGCTGGACCGAGGATCGCCGGCGAAGGTAATCTCCTTTCTCCTTTGCGCGTGCTTGTATACCTCCTCTGTTTCGGGAAGTCGACGGCTGGAGGGGCTCCGACGGGCAAAGAATCGGCAGGCCTGTTCTGTGCAGGTTGTGGCGGCGGACTGTGGGTTTGCCTGCAGTCACGGCTTACGGGGAGCAATGGCTGGCTGCCGACGGCGCTTTGGCGGTATGGTGGTTCTCTGGCTACAGGCTGCTGGGTTTTGCGGTGACACATTCCGGCGGACTGGACCGCACGGTGGCTGCTTGGACTTGGCGATGCGGAAATGCCAGGGGAAGGCACGGGTTGTAGGGAGTGATGGTTGGCTGCCAGCGGTGCTCCGACGAGTAGGGGCGATGGCCTGTGAGACTCGTTGGGTTGGGCACATATCTGTTGTTTGCATATGCGATATTAATCCACATTATCACTGATTTTTATTGCTAACTGCTCTGCATCAAAATGCTGAACCACCTGATAGCTTACATTTTTACAAATACAACCATCAAACACTGATTTACAATTGTATACTTGCATTTTTGCCATCATATGCTATAGCTTTTATTAAAATGCCCTGCATGAATGTAATGTCACATTTGATTTTGACACATTCTGCATCTATCATGCCTATTGCTGCTGTTTAATTCTTGATTCGGCTTTTCCTTTTTGCAGGATGACCCAGTTCCCGAGGCGGGAACCCCACAATCTTCGTGGGACATGCCTTCTAGCTCTCGTTCCAGACGACGAGGCAGCTCTTCGAGGTCGCGGGCTTCTAGCAGCTCGACTCCTACTATCCCTGCTGAGGTAAGCCCAAACTGAATATTAAAAGGGTATTTACATCCGGTGTTTTCTGACAAATGCATTTTCAAGAGTCTGGAAATTTTGAGGGGCAGTTGCTGAGTGACCGCCATATCTGCTAGAGTCCCGAGTTTGGGGTAATTCTTCTGCTTTAGGAAGCTTTATCATTATAAACTGTTTTCTGCTTTTGACTTGGCATTAACCCTGTCCTTGACATTTCAGGAAGGGGACACGAGCCAGATCATGCGATGCCATTGGGGTCAGATGGTCGAGCATTTCCACCGTCTTCCGGATTTTCTACAGGACTTCCTCCTCCACCGGTCTCCATTTGGAGGTTTGCTGCGTCTACCCATTATCCACGTCCATTACAACTTTTTCCGAGCCTTGGTAGAAAGATGGAGGTTCAAGACGCACTCCTTCCACTTTCCCTTTGGTGAGCAGATTGTTCTGCCTGATCAGTGGGCTTTGCTGACGGGCCTTCCTTTTGGTGATGAGCCCATTATTGGTGAGACCATACACGGCTTCCACCTTGCGCCTGCACATCTGGGCCGTGTCCCTCCTAAGCCACCTAGGGGGAAACATATGATCACCGTGGGGTGGTTGAGAGAATGGGACAAGTTCTGGCCCAACCCCGAGCCCGATAGTGAGGAAGCAGATTTTGTACTGAAGCACTTTCTGCTGGAGCTGCTGGCTATGATCTTCTGTGATTCGTCGGCCTACTGCATTCACGCTGACTGGATTGCATATCTGACCAACCTGGAGCACCTAGATCACTATGACTGGGCTGGCGCTAGCTACACTTGGCTGATCTGCTGGCTTGACAACGTGGTCAAGCTTGGGCGCCGTTCTTATGTGGGGTTGTATCCTTTGCTGACTGTAAGTATTTGCTTCTGTTACTTTGCAAAACAAATTTCTTTTATGCCTTATATTTGAAATACTGACTTGTGCTTGCATTTACAGTACTGGATCATGGAGCATATCACTAGAGGGCATTACTTTGGCCGTCTGCGGGACGAGCTCCTGCCCCTTCCCCGCAAGTGGGTCGAGCCTGACCACCGGGCTGCTGCTGGGGTGTTTAGCTATGAGTCCTACCGATATCTGCTAGACCTGGTAGAACTCGAGGATGTAAGTCTCCTTTTGCCTTTTAACTTTGCATGCTTGTTGTACTTCGTTTGCTTACAACTTCCTGTTTCCGTAACAGGTCCACCTACGCCCATTTGCTCGATATGATGGCTTCTACTAGGATCCCTTGAACTCTGGCCGCGTTCTTAAGGATAAACAAGTGAGGTTTTATTGCATGAAGAAGTCGGCCTACAACCTCCCAAGGCATGTGCAGCATCAGTTCTCTGATGTATTCTGTATTCCTGCCCCTCCTCCTGCTGACATGGATCGCCCGGCTACAACTCGTTCAGTTGCTAGAAGCCGGCATGTAGCTGCCATAGCTTCTTAGGACAGGCACGTCCTTCGAGAAGTCAATTACACAGATTACCTTGCTTGGTACAGGCATGTGGGGAAGCCGTACCTGTTCGAGGAGGCCATGCGGGACAGCCAGCGCGGGATGTGGTATGCATCTAGCTGGGCCCAGGTATAGAATTTCCATTTCTGCTTTTCATTGCTTTTGCATGGACTACGACGATCTAACATTTGCTATAATTCACAGGGCTTCGAGGATCAATTTGGGGCCTTCTATGCTGACATCAACCGGAAAAGGGTAAATTCTTACTTTGCAAGCTGCCATCTTGACTATATCTGACACATCTGCTATTTTGCAGGAGCTGCGCTGGCGCAACATCATCAGGGTATGCTTCTCTCTTCTGCCTTTTTTGCTATTTAAAAAAAAAATTCTTATTGCTAGCACAGGTTTACTTTTGCAGCAAGATTTTCCTACTCAGAGAGCGAATGTAGCCAGCAGTGGGGACTTCACTATGGAGGCGTCTGAGGAGGACCGTTCAGACATCGAGGTCACCCAAGCAGTTCGTGACTCTGCTCCTCGCTCTCAGGCTGCCGCAGCTGCTCAATGGTCACGTCGAATCACTCGACGAGGCAACAGGCTCTTGGCTGAGTATTTCCAAAAGGCAGCGTCCGATGAGGAAGATTCAGAGGAAGAGTAGCTTTATCTTGTAATTGCTGGAAATTCTGTAATATCACTAGCACTTTTTAACATTTTCTAAAAATGTATAAGAAAATCTCCATTTCTGCAATGTGCCCCTCGGGGTTTTGTATGTGCAGGTTGTCTGCAAACAATATATTCCATGCAGGGTTAAGCAATTGGTGCCGATTTTGGCGATGTCAACATTCTGAATAGGTGCTGCTGAAATTTTCTGTTATTCCAGGCACCACCTATGTGTGCCACCTTGGTGCGCCGCATAAGTGCGTCTGCGAGGTGCGCCTCATAGGTGCGTCTCCAGAAATGGCGAGTTTTGTTTTCCATTTTTGTTGAAAACCCTTCCTGGTCTTCTATATAAGCCTGCATCCTGCGAGAGGCAGCGCCGTCCTTTCTGAAAAAAAAAACTCGGCGACAAACCTTGCTTCTTTGCTTTCTGCTTATTTTCCGATATTCCTAGGTGCGGATTCTGCATCACGATGGTACGAGTTTTTCTGTTTTACATGTTTTCGGTTACTGGTCTTTGCAGATTTGCTTGTGTTCTGTTACGTGTCCATGCAAATTTTGTTCTCTTCCTACTTCATGTCCTTGCAGATTTGCTTGTGTTTTTGTTACATGTCTATGCAGATTTTCGTTTTCCTGCTTCATGGCTGCGAACAATGCTTTTTGATTTTTTTGCATATGCTTCTTGTATCTCATCATGCTAGATTGTTATGCCTGTCCCATGCTCATATCAGGTTCCGTCTTTTACTGCCATATTTGGTTGTGCCTGTAGAGTTATCCTACCATGGTGACCCCCAGGCACTGCTCTGACGCCTTGCTTGGCTGGATTGATGCTTTGACAGCCGACGATCGGAAGTAACTCCGGATTTGGGGTATTTCTTCTTCCCTCCTGAGTATAGCCAAAGTGGAGGTTAACTGGCATCTACTGTGTGCCATGGCTCGATTCTAGAAACCAGCTCTGCATGTTTTCCGCTTTGGGAAAGTGGAGATGACTCTAACTCTAGAGGAAGTCAGGCGAATTTGTGGCCTGTCCCCATTCATGTCTTCGCTAGTGTTTTACTGCCATGCCAGTTATGTACACGTCGTGAGCCGACTCACGGGTATTGCCAAAGAGGTTTGTGAGGAGAAACTCATCTGCAGAGATGGTCCTACACCCATGGTGCGCTTGGATTACTTCGATGCAATCATTGGTTCCCACTCCTCAATGGGTACTCTATGGCTGTATTGCTTTGTACTGCGTTTTCTTGGGGAGTTGGTCTTTAGCCATGGCCGGACGACTGTGGCTATTGAGGTAGCAGAAATAGCCTGGGCGGTAGTGATTCGCCAGATTGACTTGGCCCCTATCCTTCTTGCTGAAACTTACGTCGGCTTGGACCGGGCGTTGAGGCACTCCCGCCACTTCTATGGATGTGGCGCTCTAGTGCAGGTAAGCAGATCATGGGCAATATTTAATAATATTTTGTTGTGCTTTCATTAACCATAATTCCATTTTTGACAGGTTTGGTTTGCCGCTCATATGGGAATGAAAATTCTGCGCCCTCGGCCTTCCGCCTTTGAGGCCTATAGCCGCACCCATCATTCAAGGTCGCTTCCGGGGGTGCATGAGCTGTGCGACAAGCTGCGGAATCTTGATGCGGATTCTGTGACATGGTGCATCATATCACATGCATCCTAGAACTTCACTGCCTTCTTTAATGCCCCGGACATGCGACTCGTGGTCCTCCCCGGATTCTCTGGAGGCATGGAGTATCACCCTGTCTGGGTCCTTCGTCAATTCGGCTTCTGCCAGGACTCCATTAAGCAAAGCCCCTGACCGGATGGACTGAAAAAGCATGTTGTAGGCTCAAATGCGTCTACTTCTGAGTTGGCCCGACGAATGAGTGCTGGTATCAAGTCTTCCAGTCTTGCTATCATCAAAGGCTTTAGCTGTACAGCTAGATACGAGGCTGAGATAAGGGAGATGTGGCCCTTGAGCGAGATTCTGCCTAGTGGCACCAATTTCATGGAGGCTAGTAGTTCAAAGAGGCCCCGAATTGACTAGCGATATTTGTATTCATGATAGGGCATAATAAAATTGTTGACCCTGATGTTGCTTTGCATTGCTTATACTGGTTCTGCTAAGTTTATATCTGCTTATCAGGATCAATTTAATTGGCATGTCCCTGATTTCAAATCTCTCCATTTTAAAGAAGTGACTATCACGCCCCTGGCCGAATGCTTGCTTGCTCAGACCATGACTCATAAGGCAGCTGACATGCCCTTGGTTGAAATATGAACAAAATGCCTTACGAAATAAATGCAAATATGCTTAACTAAAAAATGTGCCCCAGCTAAATGCTTACACGACTCATAAGGCAGCTGACTTGCCCCTGGTCGAAATGCGAACAAAATGAAAAGAAATGTTTAATTAAAAATTTGCCCTAGCTAAATGCTTACACGACTCATAAGGCAGCTGACATGCCCCTGGTCGGAATGTGAATAAAATGCAGGGAAATGTTTAATTGATATATTGGTGCCCTCAGCGCCAAGAAAGCCTGTTTTGCCCGCTATAAGAGGTGATCTTGTCCTCGACTCATGTGAAACTAATCTAGGCACTTAGGTTTTTTTTTTGTCGCTCTCCTTCAGATTTATGGGCCTCATGCCAAAGTCTTGGGGTCCTATATCTACTTTTCTTGAGGATTCATTTTTCTTTTCTCCCTCATAGGCATGCTAACTGACCCTACTCCTGCTTGAAGGTAATAAACACTTATGCTGAGGGGGTGGCTGCTATCTCCCTTGTGCTGTGGCTAGTCCCTTTGATCATATAGGCTTAATAGGTGCATGCTTCAACTCCTCTCCAAGCTAAATGGTAGGAGTAAGGTTGTTCACATGCCTCTCTCAGTGGAGCTCAACCTCTTGTCTACTACTTCTGTCTCCTTATTTCTTTTATGCTCCAAGGTCTTGTATATTTTTTCTTTACTGCTCACTTTCTTTCTAGACCTAGCATTTTTACTCCCTCTCGAGATATAGGTCCCATGGGAATTTGTACATTTAGCCCATTCCTCTGAAATCTCTCCCTCACATCCTAAGCTTCTAGGGTAGTGGCACATGAGGAGGACTTGGCACATCTTTCGCAGGCAGGCTCCCAATTTTCCTCATTGGGCAATGATGATGCTATACAAAAAAGAAAAAAAAAGATGCAGAGGATTATTTATGCTGTGCAATGATGCATGACTCACGGTGCAAGGCATTGGAACCGACTGAGAGTTATTGATAGTACTTCTTTAAGCTGGAGGCATTGACGGGCTTTGATTTCTCTGTATGGTCCATGCTTTCAAGGATGACTGCACCCCCTGACAGGGCCTCCTTTTTAAATGCCAGGTCGGTTATGTCCACTGAGAAGACCTCCTCTAATTCTACGCCCTGATGGCGTTTAAGGACTGTCACAATGACCTTTGTGTTTCTATACTGCCATTGCAATGCTGCTCGTGCTTCCCTGTCCAGATGACCTGAGGAGCTAAGAGTCTCTGCCTCCGATGTGGATGCCTCTTTATTCTTGCCTTTTGATTTACCATTTTCTTTGCTAACTGTACAAAATTTTGTTTGCTGGCGGTTGCTCTGCTGTAGACTGGTGGAGCCGCCATCTATCCCACTCGTGCTTGCTTCATGATTCTAATCCTCACCCTCAAGGTGAGGCTTATATTGCCAATACCAACTAGACCCGCCTCCCGGTTGACAGGAGATTAACTCCAATGGTCTAGCATCCCTCTCATCTGTTTCTTGCAGGACCATAATTGAAGCCTGATCCTGGGGTGGTAATGGTGTGTCTACTGGTGGTGTTGTAACAACTGCTTTTCGCTTCCTTCTGCGGTCATGCTCTACTATATCTTCTGTAAGTATGTCTAGCTGCTCCTGAAATAACAGGTCCAGATCCCGATATCATCATCTGAATCTGTCTCTTGGACCAGAACCTGAGCTGCTGACTGCTCTGCTTGTTTTCTGCTCTACATGACACCCTGCCATATGCTCTGCTGTTCTTGTTGGCTAGGCAGATCTAGGCTGGTGAAGCTGACACTGCATTGGAACTGTGGTTCGGATCCATGATGCCTGCACTAACAAAGTTGGATAAATCTCGTGGAAAAATCATCCTGGAAGACTTACCTTGGCGTTGTGATCCCTTCCTCTGACTGCATTGCTTGTAACCCAAACCGTCTTTCTCAACCCATTCTTCGGCTTCGATCGGCTCGGTGATTCCCTCACCATAAAGCCCAAGAGGTGATCCTTTCTCATATCCGCATTTGCGACACAGATTGTCGATCATCAAGCGAGGGTTGCCAGAAATGGCCAAATGGCCGACAAGCTCTGAGGGCGGAATGAAATTAACCGGCTCAAACTGATTAACCCGAAAGAGAACATCGGTGGGCTTAGGCTCAAAGTGAACAGTCTGCGGGGTAAGAGCTGAGACAGACTCAACCTTCTCCATGTCTTCTGCCAGGACAACAACGACGTTGTCGTCCCAATAAAACTTAATCATGTGATGGAGGGTTGAAGGAATGATTTGATGCTTATGAAGCCAAGGGCATCCAAGCAAGAGATTAAAAGAAGGTTCAATATCAACGACGTAGAACTCCACGTCGAAGCGAGCAGGGCCAATGGTCAAGGGAATGATAAGAATCCCAAGCGCATCATGATGCGTATTATCAAACGCTATCATCCCTTTCACAGCTGGTATAACGCCCTCGGCCTTGAATCTGAGTGCATTTGGTGTGCGCAAGGGGCAGACATTAAGGCCTGCTCCATTGTCCACCAGTGTGAGGGGGATGCGAAAACTTTGATACTGCGCATTGATGAACAAGGGAGAATTGTGGTTGGTGCCAGAAGGAGGTAACTCTTGGCTGGAGAAGGAGATGACCTGAGGTGCTGCGATCATTCCTACCATGTCTCTAGGGTAGCAGGCTCTATAGATTGGGATACACGGGCTACTTGAAAGACCCTAAGGAAAGCTTTCCTATGCTCGACCGACATATGGATTAGATCCCAAATGGAAATATCGGCTCTAACCTTCTTTAGCTGAGCAGTGATGTCAGCTGAAGGTTGGTTGCTAGTGGTAGGATAGGACGGTGCTACTCTAGGCCTAAGCGGCTGAGGAGAATGTGCCTGGGATTGGGCAGGGGTTACTGCTATAGGTGTTGATGGCCTAGATGACTGGGCCTGCAACTGGTTAGGGACTTGGGTTAAGGGGTTAGGCCTGGTGGCTGGGGGTTTGTATACTCTACCCGACCGTGTTACCTTTGCACACATTCCTGTGGCATAATTGTGAGGAACACGATGCATGTCGTGGGTCAAAGTAACAACAACTGGGGGACGGGCTGCTAACTATACAGGTGAGGTTGAAGGATAAGGGCGAGCAGGGGTATTTACCTGGGGGCGCTGGTAGTACTGGTGAGGGTATTTGTGGATCCGAGGGTGTGCTGGCTGTGTTGGTCTGGATTGGGGCCAAGCTGCTAAACATACTGGAGCTGAAGGCTGGAGATGAGCTACAGGTGGCACCTCAGGGTTCTCCGACTCAACAGCAGGACGGATCATAGAAATAGATTCCTCGACATTATCGAGGAAGGAACGATACAAATGGTGGGGAAAAGGAGAAGATACATCATGAATTAAAGCGGTGGGACAAATAGGAGAAGAAACTGACCTAGAAAGAAAAGAAGAAGAAACAAAATTAACTCCCAAGGAACCTGACGCTCCCGGAGGCGGATGCTGTGGTAGGGGCTGACTAACTATGCTGGGGTGTGCTGCTGGGGGACGTGTTGGGGTGGCTGCCTGGGTATCAATTACAATGACCTTCTGGTCAATCAAATCCTGGACAGCGTCCCTAAGTGTGAGACAATTGTCCGTCGTGTGGCCAGCCACACGATGGAATTTGTAGAACGCATTAGCATTGTACCAGGCCGGCAGCGGATTAGGTGGAGGGCGCACCTCTAGCAACCTCAGCAAAGATGCGACTTTAGGGAATACCATGCTCAACGGCTTCACTAAAGGGGTATAGTGGCGTCGGTCACGGCGTTGTGGCTTCGGCTGTGGATGTGCCAACGGTGGGCGCGTCCTAGCCGGTGGGTTAGGATATACTGGTGTGGCAGTGGGGGTGATGTGTGATGCATGCTGTGCTCTAGGTGTAGGCGTGGGTGCATAAACTACTTGGTGCTGTGGGGGCGGGCAGACATTTGCCGGAGCAGCAGGGGATCTAATGTAAGAGACGGTATTCTTGGAGGAATCCCACCTCCTGGGTGGATTGGTGTTGGGGTTGTTGTTGTTGCTGCTGCTTGGGCCACTATGTGAGGCAGTGACCTGATTGGCAAATGCAGAGAGCGCTGGAAAACTGCCGTCGTGCAGTGAACTCTCAACACAGGCGTCCGCCCGAAGCAGTGCAGAGAAAGTGGTGACAGGCTCAATGCTAAGCAGAGCCCCAACCGCCGGCTGTGCTCCCCGGATCACTATCTCAATAGACTCCTCCTCAGAGGGTCTATCCTTGACTTGTGAAGCCAAAGAATGCCAACGTCCAAGATACTCCCCAAATGCTTCTTGGGGTCTTTGCCTAAGAGTGACTAGGTCCTCCCGCTTGGGGACTAAGTCGAGGTTAAAGGAATATTGTTCCAGGAATGCCTATGTAAGGTCATCCCAAGTCCTGATGGTGGCCATGT
>JAMKQA010004302.1:0-11263 GCA_024699735.1 Posidonia australis | reverse complement strand
TTTACAGAAGGATTTTACACTAGAGAATGCATTCTTTTGTGATTTGGCATTGCGTACTTTTCCATTTTCCCTCAGCACATCTTTCTGGCCCACTTAGGGGCACATAAGTGGCGCACCAGACTGGAGCACCAGTCTGGCGCACCAAACAGGCACACTGGCCTGTTTTCAGTAGCACATAGTAGATTTTTATATGGCTTTAGCATGCTTTTCCTGACTCGATTTGCTTCTGGGTTTTTCTTGGTTTCCTCCCTTGTTGTATTAGGAAGGTACAACTCTGTTTTCAACCATTCCATGCATTTTAGATTGCATTTGGCATATAGCAAGGCAAGGATGAAAAATCACTCGTTTTTAGATCTTTGATCTTTTTATGCAAATACCCTTGCATCAATAC
The DNA here is from genome assembly GCA_024699735.1 of Posidonia australis. Classification (NCBI taxonomy): domain Eukaryota; kingdom Viridiplantae; phylum Streptophyta; class Magnoliopsida; order Alismatales; family Posidoniaceae; genus Posidonia; species Posidonia australis. The sequence goes on along the minus strand of JAMKQA010004302.1, from coordinate 10,872 downwards.
TTGTCCCGCGATACGAGTGATACTTCTGAGCATTAGGACACACACCTACACATCATGCACCCATATCTTAGACACCACACACATTAGCATGGCATGGCATATCGCCCTCGGGCGTACATAAAAGGCTGAAAAGCCGATATTTCATAAGCAATAGAGAAACCAATAGAAGACCGATTTATCGGGTGCACGAGGGTGCCTAACACCTTCCTCGTACGTAACAGGGATCCTTACCCATATTTTCTGGTTTATGACCTACTTTTCCATTACATAATTTGCATGTTTTATATGCTTTTCCTCATCTTCCATTATAAAAGACTAGGTGGCGACTCCTGCATTTTTATTTTTATTTTTGCCGTGACTTTGCCGTCCCTCGTGTATTTTGGCCTTTTGCGTCGAAATCATCTTCGAGGCTGTCGTCGGCATAGTTACAGGACCATCTAGACTCCGTTCGGTAGTCTAGAAGAAGATGGGAAAGGGTAACCTTGAACCCGCTTGTCAGGGTCGAAGTCCAAAGATAAAGGGGGTGGCGTTGAGATTCGTCCGTCTGGATCGAACCTTGGATGGGACCATCTAGACTTTGTCCGGTAGTCTAGAAGAAAAAGGAAAAGTGGCCTTGAATCCGTTGGTCAGGGTCGGAATTCAAAGACAAGGGGGTGGCACCGAGATTCGTCCGTTCGGATCGAACCTGGGATGGGACCATCTAGACTCCGTCCGGTAGTCTAGATGAAGATGGAAAAGGGTAACCTTGAACCCACCTGTCAGGGTCGGAGTCCAAAGGCAAAACAGGTGGCGTCGAGATTCGTCTGTCCGGATCGAACCTGGGATGGGACCATCTAGTCTCCGTCTGGTTGTCTAGAAGAAAATGGAAAAGTGGCCTTGAATCTGCCTGTCAGGGTTGGACTTCAAAGGCATTGGTGGCACCGAGATTTGTCCGTCTAGATCAAACCTGGGATGGGAGCATCTAGACTTCGTCCGGTAGTCTAAATGAAAATGGAAAAGTTGCCTTGAATCCGCCTGTCATGGTTGGAAATCAAAGGCAAAGGAGGTGGCACCGAGATTCGTCCGTCCGGATCGATCCTGAGATGGGACCATCTAGACTTCGTCTGGTAGTCTAGAAGAAAATGGAAAGTGGCCTTGAATCTGCCTGTCAGGGTCGAAATTCGAAGGCAAAGGGGGTGGCACCGAGATTCGTCCGTCCGGATCGAACCTGGGATGGGACCATCTTGACTTCGTCCGGTAGTCTAGAAGAAAATGGAAAAGGGGTGCCTTGAATCCGCCAGTCAAGGTCGCAATTCAAAGGTAAAGGGGTGGCACCGAGATTCGTCCGTCCAGATCGAACTTAGGATGGGATACTGGGATCCCTCCTACCTGGTACAGAAGCCTATGACGGCTTCGTTCGTCCAGTCTTTGGTGCCAAAATGAAAATGATATTCTCGACTATTTGCCGGGCACACCCCAGCACCAAGTCGACAAGCAGAAGAAGACAAAAGTTTGAACCAGCCAAGCACATGTTACAGTCATGATAATTCATGCTTCAAATCAACCTCAAGCATCCAATCAAACTGATACAAATGTTTCAATGAACCCACAATAGTAATCAAATACAATGCAGTGATCATACTGTTCAACAAATAGTACAGCACGAATATCAAGAATTAGCATCATCCCTGGACCTCTTAGAGCCTCTAGCTTTGGTAAACAGTGCATGGCTCGGGGCTGCACCATAGATCGGCCAGGTTTCTTCAATTTCGGCTTTATAATCAGCTAAACAACCCTTCCCTTTTATGACTGTGAGACTATCCAATTGGATGGAGTCATTTAATAGGCGTGATAGCTCCTTAGTCATGGCATAAGTGCTCAAAGGGTACTCCTGAAAGCGAGTTGGCATTAACCCTTGAACGAAGGAATCTTTTTGGTGTCTGAACTGTCGCATCACCCGAATTGGATGATACTCAACACCACTAGTCAGCCCTGGTAGGATGATAAGCTGCATATCGGAAGTATTGAAGAAAGCCTCGAAATTATGAGTTGTCGAAGGGATGATGCGCCAGGTCACCTTGTCTTCCGTCAAGCCCTCCAGCCGCTCATACACCTTGTGAATTGATGTGAGGGCACGAGCATGACTGCTTTGACAATAAGATTCAAAGGCTGACCGTTGAGGGCATAAGATCTCCACACCTAGATGAGCGACCAACCACACCTGTACAAAAGCTCCGCAACCATAGAAATGTCGACAACGACGTAATGAACGTAAGTCTCTGCCAGGATAACTGGAGCTAAATCCATCTGACGGGTTACCACTGCCAAAGCGATCTCTGCAACCTCGACGTTCACAACGGTCCAACCATGGATGAAAACTAGCTCGCCTAAGAAGCGGACCACAAAACCTCTCAGTCATAGCTCATCACCCAGGGAGGTGCGCATCTCGACCACCTTGTCAAAGTATGCCAATTGTAACATTGGAGTTGGCCCATCAGTACAGATGAGTTGACGACCACAATCGCCGGTTGGCAGGCCAGTCAATTCACTCAATATTGAGGACTATCTGTCTCGCCGCATAAACACAGTAGGCTCCATAAGCTTATGCAAGCAACAGATCTGGCGGACTTCCTCCAAAGTGGGAGTCAATTCGATTCTTCCGAAGTGGAATACATGGGTAGTGGGTTTCCAGAAACGGGCAACTGCACACAAAAGATATCGAGAAACCTCCACATTCGCAATGTCCAAGAACTTTGAGGGGATACCCCAAGTTCGCAACATGTCACGATCACTGTCTGTCAATTTCCCTATCCACATCCGTAGAACATCTGAGCAACGTGTCGGTACAACCATCGTGGGGAAGCCCATGCTCGATCAAGGAAGCCTCAACTTTTTCTCGACTCAGGCCACTCTAGAATAGGAAACAAAACCCCTGCAAAACATCATCAAAATATTTACTTTCAATTAGACAAAGGCTTTGTTCCATACAATCATAACTTAAGAAGTCTGATGCAGATAGAAAGTGTTGTATAAATGCTTTGAAAATATGGAAGAGCAACCCAAGGCTGTGGAAACCATTCAATGACCATCAGTACGCAGCAATCCGAACTACCGGCTATGGAGTGGTTCAATTCGAGTGCCAAGCCTTTGAGAAAAGATCTATGCTGCCGTGAAGACCAGATCATGCGTCAAATCAGTGAAAAAAGGCCATCAAACTCTGGTGGCTGGGATTGTTTGGTGACAAAGCTGATATTGAGTATTGAAGGGATCAACCTCTAGTTAACCCTAAGAGGACTACAGTACAGTTTGACGGTACTTGTTCACATTGCTGGAATGATTACTCTGAAGCTATGTACAAGACATGGAAAGAATCTTACTAATTTTGTAGGAACAAGACCGAGGTCGGAAGTTGTGGTTATAACCCCCCAATACTCTGCCATGAATCGTCATGTTTTGCGATTCATCTCTCTTGGATTTACCAGAGATCCTGTTCTGATCTTAGAGGGATAAGGTTTCCAGTGTCCTCGTTCTTGGGCTCGAGCAACAGAGCGGTCAGCGTGTCCTATATGAAGATATTGTCCCGAAGTGGGTCAACCAATAGGCAGCCGACATGTCCCTGGTTGACAAGGGAGGTTGTCACCATAAAGGTAGCTGACATGCCCTTGGTGTACGGTATCCCTTGCTAGATCTTTAACCAAAGAGCAGTTGACATCCCTTGCTTGACGAAGGAGATTGTCACCATAAAGGCAGCTGGCATGCCCCTGGTGTACAGTACCCTCTGCTAGATTTGTAGCCAAAGAGCAGCTTACATGCCCTTGACTTAAGACCTAGCACGACCTTGCAAAGTGAATGAATGATAATGAATGCAGGAATGGTAGTGTCATATTATATCACCCTCAAAACTTTGGAATGCTAATAACGCTTGTTATAAGAAGAGGGGAAGACATTGATTCACAAAACACTACCCAGACTTCTAGGCTGTTGGTGGCTCTCTAGAATGGGTAATTCAGTAGGTTAGGCTCCGTGCCAAACTCTTGGGAACTTAACCTATTTTTTAACTTTTGACTCATTTCTTTTCTCCCTCTTAGGCTTGTAGGCTCGCTTTAACCCTTGTTTGGGGGTAATGGGCATCCGGATTTGGAGGGAACTGTTGGAATTGGATGTGAGGGGTGGCTAGTCCCTTTGGTCATTTGGATTCTTTAGATGCTTGCTTCAACTCCTCCCCAAGGTATGTGATAGGGGTAGAGTTGATCTACTTACCTCTCTCAATTAGGGCTAGCTTCTGTCTTCGACTTTTGTCTCCTTTTTTCCTTTTGTGCCCTTGTGGATGTATTTATTTTTCAATTTGGCTCACACTCATGCTTGCCCCTAACATTTTATCTCCCTCTGGAGGTATAAGTCCCCATGAGAGTTTGGACATTTCGCCTGACCATGGTTGGGTGGTGGCTCCCTTGCCTACTAGAAGGTCTAGGTAGTATCAACTGAAGAGGCGTAATCCTTTCCAAACAGGCTAGCCGTTCTGATTTTCATCATCGGGCTTTGATGCGGATGCACTTATGCATGGATGCATGTTTTTTTTTTCATTTTTTTTTTTTTTTGTGCTTTTTGATGCAAGCATAACGAGTGCAAACGGAAAAAAAACATGAGTTCAAGGAAAAGCAAAAATGTGTGAATGGAACGAATAAAACATGTGTGAATGCAGCTAGAGTGCTTTACAAGGTAAGGATGCGACTCTCCATCATTGGTAGTATTTCTTTAAGTGACACAAATTGGCCGGTACTGACTACTCAATGTGGTCCATGTCTTCGAGGATTACTGCTCCCCCAGAGAATACTCGTTTGATGATATAAGAGCCACACCAATTGGGTCTGAATTTGCCGCGAGAGTCAGGGAGATGGATGGCCCGTAAGACCAAGTCTCCAGATGCAAAGCCCCTGGGACGGACTTTCTTCTGATAGGATCTTGCCATCCTTCTTTGATAACATTGAGCATGGTGTAGGGCCTGCAGTTGATGTTCATCTATCAAAGTCAACTACGTGAAGCGATCGCCCAACCATTCAGCCTCTTCTAGTTCTACTTCTTTCAAGATCCTCAAAGAAGGGATTTCCACCTCGACCGGTAGCACGGCCTCCATGCAATAGACTAAAGAAAAAGGTGTGGTGCCTATGGCTGTCCGGATAGAAGTTCGATATGCCCACAATGCATAGGGAAGCTTTTCATGCCATTCCTTATGAGTCTCTACCATCTTCTTTAGTATCTTGGTAATGTTCTTATTAGCTGACTCAACCACTCCATTCATCTGGGGGCGGTAAGGTGAAGATCGGTGATGCTTAATGTGGAAATTCTATAAATAATCTTCGACCCTCTTGGCTATAAAGTTCTTCCCATTATCTGATATTATTGCGTGTGGGACCCCATATCAGGATATGATATTATTCTTCAAGAACTTCTCTGTTACTGCAGCAGGGACAGTCTTGTATGACACTGCTTCGACCCACTTCGTGAAGTAATCAATGGCCACCAGAATGAAACGATGCCCATTAGATGCTGCTGAATGAATGGCACCGACAACGTCAATTCCCCAAGTGGAGAAAGGCCATGGCGAGGACATACTGTGAAGTTGTTGCAGAGGAGCATGGGTTAGATTCCTATGGATCTGGCAGGCGTGACAGCTTCAGACAAATTGACAGCAATCTGCCTCCATAGTCGACCAATAATAGCCTTGCAGCATGATCTTCTTGGCTAACAGAACTCCATTCATGTGTGGCCTGCATTTCCCAGCATGGACTTGTAACATAACGGCATCGGCCTCCTCCTTATCCAAGCATCTCAAGAGCATTTGGTTATAGGATCTCTGGTACAAATGACCCACGGCCCCGAGTGCATAGCTGGATGCCAAGCGTTTCAAAGTCCTTGCTTCTGTCGTTGACACCTGAGGAGGGAGGTTCCCGGTTTCCAGAAGAACCTTAATGTCATGGTACCACGGGAGCTCTTCCCGTGGGTCTGCTTCTTCTATGCTCATGCAGTGTGCTGGTTGATCCATACATGTAACTGACACATCTACTGCACGATCTTCTGGTATCGAGAGCCAAGATGCTAAGGTTGCCAAGGCATCTGCATAGGCATTCTTGGCCCTATCCATAAATGAATAATGAACCTCCTGGAATTCTGCCACGAGCTTCATAAGATGGGCATCGTATTGGATGAGCTTTTGATCCTTGGTCTTCCAGTCGCCGTTGACCTATGTGATAACCAGCATGGCATCACCACACACAAGTAACTTGCGAACACCATGCTCCAAGGCCATCTAAAGTCCCAATATGCATGACTCATATTCAGCTTCATTATTTGTGCATTTGAAATTTCATTTCCTTGCGTAAGGAGTCATCTGGCCTTGGGGGGCTACTAGTACAGCGCCAATGCCCATTCCTCTTTTATTGACTGCACCATCAAAGTATAAGTGCCATTGATCCTTCTCCTCGGCCATCTCTGATTCATCATCACTATCCTCGGTGTACAGCACCTCCTCGTCTGGAAATTGAGTCCACAAGGGTTGATATTCTGGTATAGGTAGCTCGGCTAAATGGTCTGCCACTGCTTGTCCCTTTATGGATTTTTACGTGACGAAGGTGATGTCATATTGGGACAACAACACTTGCCACTTGACACACTATCCTACCAGCGCTGGCTTCTGGAGCAAATACTTCATAGGGTCATGGCGACAAAGAAGTAGGACTATGTATGCCATCATATAATGCCTTAGGCGTTGAGCTGCCCAAACTAGAGATAAGCAGACCTTCTCTATGGTAGTTTATCTGGCCTCGCAATCATTGAACTTCTTACTCAGATAATATATCGCCCTTTCATTGCAACCAAATTCATCATGCTGGCCCAATACTGCTCCCATGGAATGTTGGGTTGCGGATAGATAAAGAAGTAGGGGCCGCCCTTGCTCTGGTGGGACCAAAACTGGAGGTCTAGCTAACAACTGCTTAATCTTGTCAAAGGCTGCCTGACATTCCTCGTTCCAACCAATCTGTGCATTCTTCCTCAGGAGCTTGAAGATCGACTCACAAATTGGTGTGAGCTGTGCTATGAACTGGCTAATATATTGCAGGCGACCCAACAGTCCTCTGACTTCTTTCTTTGTAGTTAAGGGAGGCATGTCAATTATGGCCCAGGCCTTATTCAGATCGACCTCGATTCTCAGGCCTTATTCAGATCGACCTCGATTCTCCTTTGGCTGATGATGTAGCCAAGAAGCTTGCCAGATGAAACCCCAAAGGCACATTTACTGGGGTTAAGGCGGAGCTTGTACTTGCGCAGACGATCGAACAACTTCCTCAGGAAGGCTAGATGATCCTCAGGCTCTTTGGATTTAGCTATCATGTCATCAACATAAACTTCGACCTCTTTGTGCATGAGGTCGTGGAATAGCACTGTCATAGCTCTCTGATATGTAGCCCCTACATTCTTGAGCCCAAATGGCATCACCTTGTAGCAGAAGATTCCCCATGGGCTAATGAATGATGTCTTCTCCATATCTTCTTCAGCCATCTTGATCTGATTGTAGCCTAAGAACACATCCATAAATGATAGCTTTTTATGGCTGGCTGTATTGTCTACAAGGATGTCAATGCGAGGTAGCGAGAAGCCGTCCTTCGGACTTGCCCGATTGATATCTCTATAATCAATGCATATGTGAACCCGTCCATCCTTCTTTGGGACTAGGACGACGTTTGCAAGCCATTCTGGGTACAGGACGACTCTAAGGAAGTCCACCTTATGCTGCTTCATAATTTCTTCCCTAAGTTTAAGCAGCCATTGGGGTCGCCATCTTCTGAGCTTTTACTTGACGGGCTTGACATCTGGCTTTAATGGCAGATTGTGTACTGTTACCTCTACATCCAGACCGATCATGTCACTATAAGTCCAGGCAAAGACATCTATGTATTCCTTGAGGAAGGCGATGAATTCTACCCTTAACTGCGGGGTGAGCTTTGCACTGATGCGCAATTCTTTGACATCGTCAGTAGTCCCAATGTTCACGACCTCGGTCTCCTCCTCCACATGGAGATTCGGGCCTTCTAGGTCATTATCATGGTGATGGAATTCTGCTAGCGCGTCGTCATCCCCAGGTGCACCATTGTCATCCTCCTTTTCATAGGCCACGAGCTCGGACAACATCTCCTTCTGGAAGGTAGGATCCACTGTATCGAAGGTGCAAATCTACTCTGATGCTTGGCCTTTAAGGCACCGAAGGAGAGTTACACTGACCCTCGTATTCTTGTACTGGTGGCAAGCAATCTCTGTGTCACCCTATTCTGTATCCTCTCTCAAGTCAAATGTTTCTTGACTCTCTGATGCTGCTTCTTCACTTATTACTGTTTTTGTTGTTTTTTCTAATTTGTTTTCGTTTTCTGGATTTTCTAATTTTTTGGGATTTTCTTTGCTATTTACAAGCGGTACTGCTAATTGGCGACTGTCCTGTTGTTGATTAATTAGAGTGACGCCGCCTACATTCTTCCCTGAGCTCAGCTCAGGGTCTTTTTTTTTGGCCCCCACCTTGCATAAGGTGGGGCTTGGGTTGCTGGTACCATCTAAACCCACTTTCCAGCTGCTGAGTGATTTACTCGTCTGGTCTAGAGTAAGTTGTCTCTTCTTCTTCCTTCAGAACCATGATAGTGGAATGCTCATGGGTTTGCTGTGGCGAGGGAGAGGCTGCTTCAATCATCGCTACTTTGCCTTTCCGGCGCCTCACTTCCTCTATGGTGTCCTCTGCCAAGACGGAGAGCTACTCTTGGAACAGAACTTCCATGCTTTGGAGCACCTCGTCCATCTATGCCTCCACGACTGCTCCCTCATCCTCGTCAGATGTAAGATCTACATAATATGCATCCTCTGGACCATCACCAATGGATGCCAATGGTACTACGTAGGGATTGGTGCTCCAAGCCAACAATTGGATCTGGGCGGGCATTACTTGTGTCGGAGTGTGCTGAGAAAGAGGATCTGTCACATGATGTCCAACAAAGGCTTCATGGCTTGCCTCTGGGATCACTGTTGTGACTGAGGTCGTGGTGAGGACTAATGCAGAAGCTAGATCTACTACTGTTGATACAGTGACTGGAGTTGTGGTTATGATTGAAACAGGAACTGTCATATCTGGCATCATGACTGTGGCAGGAACTGACATGGCTAGAACTGATACTGTGGTGACTGGAGTTGAAACTGTGGTGGCTGGAACTGAAACCGCGGTGGCTGGAACTGTAACTGTGGTTGGAACTGGAATTGCGGGGGGAACTGAAACTGCTGCGGGAACTGAAACCGCAGTGGGAACTGAAACCACGGAGGCTAGAACTGTAACTGTGGCTGGAACTGAAACTGCGATGGGAGCTAAAACAGTCGTGGCTGGAACCGATACTCTGGTGGCTGGAGTTGAAACTGCGGCTGCATCTTCTTCAAAAAAGTAGTCCTCGATGCTTACGCATTCGACTGTGCTTGAAAGAATGTCTCGTTTTAGCTCCGCCGAGTCTAGACTCTGCCCTGGACTAAGGATGCTACACTAACAAAGTCAATGCAAGCGGGAGAGTGGTTCGGCTTCGATTTCTGTAAGTGTCGAGAACTCTCTTCTTGACACAATTGTTCATAACCGAGTCCTTCTCGATCTCTTCGCTCCTCAGTGGCAATAGGCTCCGCGATCCCCTGACCGTACTTCCCAAGAGGTGTCCCCTTCTCATATCCCCAACGACGATATAAATTCTCGACCATCTTGGAGGGGTTGCTACGAACAGGTGGGTAGCTACCACGTTCAAATTCAGGAATGAAATTAATCGACTCAAACCGATTAACCCGGAATAGAAGATCTGAGGGCTTGGAGTCAAAGGAGACAGTCTGGTGGGACAAGGTTGACACAGCATCGATCTTCTCCTTCTCAAAGTTTTCAGCCATGACGGTAATGATATTATCACCCCAGCTGAACTTTATCATTTGATGGAGAGTCGACGGGATGACCTGATGCTTATGGAGCCAAGGGCGCCCAAGTAGAAGATTAAACGAAGGTCCAAGATCCACGACATGGAATTCCATGTCAAACTCATCCAGACCAATGACAAGAGGGATTACCAACAAGCCTAACGCGACGTGGTGCGTGTTGTCGAACGACGTCATCCCTTTTACCGCTGGTAAAATATCCTCGACTTTGAATCCAAGCTTGCTTGTTGTACGCAAGAGGCAGACGTTTACGCCTGTGCCATTATCAACCAGAGTAAGGGGAATGTGGAAGTTCTTAGACTGAATGGTTATGAACAATGGCTGGTTGTGATTGATCCCCGTTGAAGGCAATTCTTGGGACGTAGAGGAGATAACCTGGGGTGTGGCAATCATACCTACCATTGTCTCGAGGGCTGCAGGTTCTATAGTGGGGGCTACATGGGCAGACTGGAAAACCCGAAGGAAGGCCTCTCGGTGCTTGACCGAAGTATGAATCAAGTCCCAAATGAAAATATCGGCCTTTACCTTCTTAAGTTGAGCGGTGATGTTGGCTACAGGCTTGGCTATGATGGAAGAGGACTTTGTGTAACCATGCCAGCGGAGAGGATCGCAAAGAAATGCGAAACAGTCGGCAAAATCACGTCGAAAAATAAAACAAAATGCAAAAATGCAGGAGTCGCCACCTAGTCTATTATGGAAGACGAGGAAAACCATAAACATGAAAAATCATGCAAAACAAAAAGGACAGGTCTGCGAAAACCAGAAAGATGTGGGTAAGGATCCCTGTTACGTACGAGGAAGGTGTTAAGCACCCTCGTACGCCCGATAAAATCGGTCTTCTATGATTTCTCCAATGAAATGTTGGCTTTTCAGCCTCTTGCTATACGCCCGAGGGCGACA